>CM068352.1:15993022-16230522 GCA_034769755.1 Odontamblyopus lacepedii
TTTGTAGTAAATTACAGAGGCAGGCTCCAGGCTCCAAATATATGAGATCGTGTGAAAGGAGCAGACTGAAAAAAAGACGATTTGACATGGCTGACTGGTCTTTCGCTTGGCAAGGTATATCAGGAAATGTAGTTTTTTTGTAGTCCTTAATTGCTTTCTTGTCTTAAAAATTTGTCATAATGATCCAGTGCATATTATATTACTTACTAACTGTATTTATTCATATTTTGTCTTTTAATTTTTCTAGAATACACTTTTAGGAAAAATGCTTCTTCTTAAAAAAGTAACAGTGCTTTTTAAATCAGAATTGGGATTAAACCTGGAACTAAACCCGGAACTAAACCTGGACTAGGACTAACCCAGGACTGTTATGGAACAAAACTAGAACCAAAAAACGCAGTATGAATGCACCCTAAAGCAATGCATACACTTTATGTAAATACTTGCCCAGCATAATGTATACAGTCTGAAAGTTCATGTGTTTTTTCTTTTCCAGTGTAGTGCTGTGATTTTATTGTGTGACAGTTTGTTGTAGAGCTGTACAAAAACACTTTCCTATTCACAGTTATTATTATTATTATTAGTAGTTGTTGTTATAGTTAGTATGGCAGTTTTGGCAGGAATTAGTGACGTAAAGGTAACATTTTTTGCGGAGGAAATGTTATTGCTTTGTCTAGTTCCCCTGTATAGATTAAACCTCATCTATCACAGGGAAGACAACCAGGTTACAGCACTGCGCTACATTACAATTCAGATCTGTGGAGAGTTGCCCCTATTCACAGAAGGAATTATGATATTTTTAAGCAATAGAAACACCCATAATGACTAAATGCTTGATGGATATGTTTAATTTCATACCGTGGAACATTTCAGGCAAAGAAAAAAGAAGAAAAGCATTTGACAGACGCTCCACCAGAAAAGTTACACAATGCACCTTTAAGATATAAGATAGCCTTTAATTGTAATGCACAGAGAAACAAACGCTTTATTTTGAAAGTATTTTGCGAGTCACTCTGTGGTCTCGTGAGATCCAGCTTTTTGAAATTTCCATTTTTATTCTTTTGTCTTTTTACTTTTGAATTCAATTTGAACAACATTCATGGGGCTTAAGCTCTGCGCTAGCTTCAGTGATAGGAATTCCCAGCAGGTGACAATACTGCATGTATCCTGCCATGAGCCTGTCTGTGTATTTACATGTCTGTATGTTGGAGGGAGAACAGTAGTGCTCCTGTGTCCTCTTAAGTGCTCCTGAATGTCACATCCTCTCTGCTGCCTGTCCCCGAGGCACAAATGGACACTCCATCCACTTGTCAGGTGATTAATCTGAGCCCCCTTTGCCTTGCCTCCTCTCTGTCTCCCATTCACATTATACACACACATTTACTACGCCTATACACAGCTTTGGCACTTAGAAATGCTTAATATTTCTTTGTGTTACAGTGATTATTCTTGCCTGGTTCTCAGACTGTTTTACGCAGGCTGCCTCTGGTGGTACATGGGGGCCTATATTCAAATGGGGGCAGTTTGAGTATTTTTGTTTCATTTAGAGATAAATCTATTCATGTGTTTGCCCACCGTTGGGTTAATCATTATTTATAATGACTTTATTCATGGTTTAGTCTCATTTTAAACCTGGTTTAGCCCTAATTTAGACCCATCAATTGTATGGACATAGCTAACTTTGCTTTTGCTAACTGCTGCTTTCCAAACAGGGGGAACTTCCAGCTCCATCAGCTCTGGTTCCAATTGACTTCACATTGAAAAATTGTTAATTAATTCATTAATCATTGCATTTGTATAGTGCTTTTCAAGACACCCAAAGCTCTTTACAGTTCATTGTTCATTCACTCCACACTCAGTAGTGGTAGCCACAGCTGCCCTTGGGCAGACTGATGGAGGCTGCCAATCTGCACCATTAGCCCCTCCCACCACCACCACCAACACTCACACACCACTTTCATACTACCCCTCTCTTTGTAACTGCTGCAGTGAGCATTATTATATTCACATTTTTATTTAGCTATTTTCTGTGTAAATAAATTTCTATTCCTAATATGGAATTAGCTCCAAATTCACCCCTATAACTGCTAGCCTCATGAGCTGCATTTGACAGGAGCTATGGGTGACGTCACACTCCCTTAGTCCACTTTATAGAGTCTATGTTTAGACCTGATAAAGTCCAGGTTTAGATTTGTTGGTACTAAGAAAGTAAAAGTAATTCTGGCACTTTTAACTTGTGTAACTGTTGACATGATGAACTGTGGGTGCTGTAGATCGAGGTGCTAATACTTCTTTTGCCTTTGGGTCATAACTTTATCAAAGAGACTGAATTTCCCATGACCAGATTAACGTTTGACCCTGAAGTCGGTAAAAACAAGCACTGCAGTTTCTCATGTCTGTTCCATCTTCACGTGAAGATTGTGGTGTCACATTCGATTCTGTGCAAATTTTTGATGGGACCACATGGCTATTCATGGTTTCAACTTTTTGTTGCCAACATTTTGAAGATTTTTCACTATGAAAAGATATAAAATGTTTGTTTAAAATTGTTAATTGTCACCATAGCATTGGTTCTGTTTTTCATAATTAGGAAACCCTTAAATAAATTAACAAGGCTTTATCATAAAAAGAAAACTAGTCCTGTTATAAGTAATGACTTATGGGGAAAAAACACACATGTGCGTGCTACAAAAGACACTATAAATACCAAGATCTTTATCTAACACTTTCTGCCAAGATTAAAGAAAATTATTAACAGCGTAATTTCAATAACCTTAATAAAGCTTCAGGCTTTATTAAGGTTATTGAAATTACACTGTTAATAATATATATATAAGAATATAATGAGCAATAGAAACACCCATAATGAATAAATGCTAGATGGACATGTTTAATATCATACCAGGGAACATTCCAGGCATAGCAATAACATCTCCATGGAGACAAGTAGGTAGCGGACTCTCCACCAGAAAAGTTGTCCAGTTACGTTTAAATAAGACTGTATTTAAGTTCTAGCTGTTATAAAGTACTTGGGCACATATTTTGAATTGATGATTTGGCTGGTTTATCCCAATTACAAAAACAGAGAAACAGGAAACAGCCAAAGGGAGGAATGTGAATGAGAGCCTAATTCTCAGCAGGTTTAAGTGTGTATAAGGCAGTAGGAGCAGAGGTACTGGAGATCTCATGGAGGCTGTGCTCTACTGGTTCAGAGGCAGAACTTGTGAGGCTGAATACTGATTTGTGATGGAGCTCACAGGACATAGCGGTCTGCTACTACTACTGTTACTGCTATTGAACTTGTGCAGTGTAATTGACAACATTTTAATCAAGATCAAGATTCAGTCATTTTGAATCGTCAGTGATCAGTGTGGGTCATTTTAACAGAGACGTCCACCGCCAGTCCTCTGTTAGTAAAAACAGGTTTGAAGCAGACATTTGAAGAAGAAATGTTTTTGTGTTAAATGGCAATGATTAAAAGTCTGTGTTGTTTATCTTCAGATATTTCATTAGTTTTAATGAGACTAAACTAAATTGAACCCAAAACTGAGATAGACAAATGTGAGGAAAACATTGCCCAGCCCTATACTGAATTATAATTATTATGATCTGCTACTGTGAATACCTCCAATACAATGTGGATAGACTAAAATGAAATGATTTAAATGACATGCACTGTGCATACCATCATTTTGATTACTTCTGGCAATGGCAAACTACAGGAAAAGTGTTTAAATATGTTAGATATGGCATGTGCGACTTTTCAGATTTCTTTTCATACATAAATCACTGTTTTATAAATGGCACATTTGTATCGTGCTTTTGTACCTTCAAGGCAAACCATTCAAATCTTTTTACACCCACCGACACACACACACACACACACCAGTGTACACAGGCACTAGGCATTAGGGTTAAGTGTCTTGCCCAAGGACACAATGACAGCATTTGTCTGTGGGAGCTGGAATCGACCTACCAACTGAGTTCCTGGCATTTAGTTTACTTAATTTAGGGGCAAAATAGTGAAATAAAAACACCAGGATCATATGGAGCAGGTTAATAAGAACATTTTACGATTTTTCAATAGAAGTCAAACGCACCCAGAGCTCAATTCCTACTTGGAACACAACGTTTAAGGGGCCCAGCTATGTTCATTTATACAGTCTATGCTTAAATATCGTTAAAACAAGAAAATAGAATAGTTTTTATTGGCTGTAACCAGGCCTGTCACTATAGACATAAACAATGATACTGAAACTAATTTATGAACACAATAACCCAAGAGCAGATTTAAAAAAAACTGTTCTAAATGTACAGACAAGTCCATATACCTTCCTGTCTTTAACTGTGTATTTCTATGAAGGACAGCTCTACCAAATAATATAATATGACCCCTTCACTCTGGCTCTTCCAGAGAACAGACACTTTGCATTTTCCTCATCCTGTGCTCCACCGTCCGGCCGCTCTGCCCTGGCTCCAAAAGGCAAAGTACGTTTAATGAGTCATGCCCAGCCATCTCCATCTTGTAACTTCCAATAGAGGGGACAATGAAATTTCACTGGCCCGTACAGTGTAATCCTGGACTTTCTTAATGTAATTGGAAATCAAGCGCTCCCCTTTAGACTGTCCTTTTATTACTCAGGCAGCTGGATGGCAGTATGGGGGCACTGTCGTTATAGGATTCTAATAAGGCAGAGTTGAGGACCATTTGAAGTGGATTACCAATAAAGAGTGTTATATTGGAGCCAGGTTGTCCAGCAGCATGTTTGTACAGGTTCTGATAGCTGGTCTGAGAGAATATATCATTCAATTTAAAGTATTTAATGCACTAAGGAACCAATAAATTGGTAAATTTGAGCTCTGAAGAAGACACATTAGTCGCAACGCGTCAGCCATTCATAATAAAGGCTTTTTAAACTACAACAAGCAGTGTGCCTTAGCAGTTTTTGAGAAGACTTCTGACAATTCACAACTGAAGCTACTACAGAAGTTAAGTCAAAACATATTTAAAGTATTTAATGAAGAAAGAGCCTTTGAAATGAAGATGGTGTGTTAAGAATTACAACACATCACATTAAATACACTATATAGTCTACTCCTGAACACCACTACTCATTCCACTGGCTTTTCTGATGGAGGGTCTGAAATCTGCTGGAGTCCATGTTCCAAAATGGCTTGAACTATCTCCATGGAGACTAAGGCTACATTCAGACTGCAGGGCTTAATGCTCAATTCAGATTTTTTTGTGAAATACGATTTTTGGGCAAGGTCGTTCACATTTCCAATTAAATGTGACTTGTATGTGATCTCAAGTGTGAACTTTAAACGCCCATAAAGTGTCCCGCATGCGCATTGGAGGACACGACGATGTCACACACAGCGAGTGTGCTCAGTGTTTACAAAAGTCTCCTAAACTGGAGTCTAGCATTGAGCACCTGGCGATTTTAAAGTTGTCTCACTGGAGAACATGTCTTTGGCCTATTTTAATGAGCAAACGTATTGGTGTTGGGCTGGACTGGCAGGTGCTTGTCACAGCACAATAGCCAAACTCTCGCTTGTTGATGACGCGTAGGCTGGATGTAGGTCAGATGAATGTGACCTGGCCGTTTAGACTGAAGTCACATGGCAAAAGATCGGATATGTTTTGGTTTTAGGAGCACATATCCAAGTGGCCTGGGCCGCATTTGAAAAAATCAGATCTGTGTCATTCAGACTGTCATTAAAAGGTCAGATACAGGTCGCATAGAGGCGAAAAAATCAGGTTTGGGTCAGTTCAGGCTGCAGTCTGAACGTGATGCCTCTAGGTCATGTTACAGATCAAATCAATGGAGAGGTGAGTCCACTCATAGGAATGGATGGAAAATGTAATACATGGATGAAGGATCAGTTTAATGCCACACTGTGTAACATTCCAGGAGAAGCAGTAACATCACCACATATTATCACCATATTACGCAAAATGGACTCTTCTGAGCTTTATAAAATTATCATATGGCTTATGTTCAAATGTTGTTACTGCCTCAACAACGCACCTGGAGTTATATTTTGTTTCATTCATACATGAATAATCTGGGATTATTAGGATGTCTATATCTCAAAAGCTCAAAATGCTCTATACCACCTTGTGATGTCACGAAGTGGTAGTTTTCAAGTTAGCAGCTACATTTTACCTTTTGATTTGGCAGAGACTGGCAATGACAACTGATTCTAGTGAAGGTGTAAGGAGTTTAAAAACACAGTGGAACATTTCCTCATGACATCACAAGGTGGAAGTTAAAGAGAAGAGTTTGTGTGTTAAACATGTGTGAATGAAACAAAACACTCCAGGTATGTTTGGGATGGGGAAACATTATAACAGAAATGTATCAGAAATAGTCTAATATGGGGCCTTTAATGACTTCTGGATAAAATTCAAGAATGTGTAACTCATTTTGCTAATCCCCCAACAGCTTTAATGATTACGCCATAAAACCTTGCAACCAGCAGACACTTTACAGCGCATTCATAATTGCTTGTAAAACAAATTCTCCTTCTCCAAATTTGAGTTGTTTGTTAACATTAGCGCCATTAAAACCCATCCCAAAGTTGCACAGTCTCTTAATATTGTTATAGCAGATTTTATTATAATAATTTATTTTTCAGTCGCTACGGGAGACAGCAGACAGACAGTGGAGATTATGGCGCGTCTTTGTGTCCCTGTGCCAAATGAAAACTTTTCTTCTTTCGCATAATTACGCCATCTCTCTCCTCCTCCTGGCTCGTCTCTCCATCTCCAGCTGTTGCTCTGGTTATTCACACATAATTACAATCTATTTAGAAAGCATCACTGAAAGGACTAGTGCTGTTAGGGCCTCATTTCCTCCTAAATTAACTTGTGAACAGAACTATATAAGCACAGTAGTGGAATAGGACCTCCTGATTTTGCTGTATTGTCTGAGGGGAAGTCATAATTAGTCCAGCAGCAGCAGTCGGAGCACATGCCACTCTCAAACTCAGACTGGAGTTTGATTAACTGGGGCGCTGCTAATTGAATTGTTGTTTTTTACGGCAGAATGCTGTGAATGGCAGTGATGGCCTCGCTGGGTGTGCTAACAGGCGTACTAAAAATGTCAAGTTTATAAATCGTTTTTAGCTTGTGTAAAATGGACAGAATTCAAAGAAAGGGCTTACTCTGTTGTTTTTGGCTATTGTCCAAAAGTGAAATAATTATTATGTGTAAGGGTATGAAAAATGTGAGTTAAAGGACCCATATTACACTGTTTCTGATGTATGTTATAATGTTGTTTCCTCATCAAAAACATGATTGCAGTTGTGTTTTGTTTCACACATGTTTAACAGACAAATGCATATTTAGTTTTTTTTCTTTTATTAAACAGAAAACACTGTTGGCTCCTGTGCATTCACTTGAATAATTTGGATAATTTCAGCACTGGAATTTCTAATATCTGCTGAACAAAAGGTAAAAGGTAGCTGTTAACTTGAAAACTACTGCTTCATGACATCACAAGGTGTAACAGAGCATTCTGAGCTTTGGAAAAATATTCAGACTAATAATAGAGTTACTCAAACATGTGTGAATGAAACAAAACACAACTCCGGGTGTGTTTTTGAGGAAGTAACAGCATTATAACATGACTTAAAGCTCACAAGAGTCACTTATGTAACATAGGCCCTTTAAGGTAAGGTAAGGCAGATTTTTTTTTCTTCTGATATAAAACTGTTAATAATAATAACAATAATACAGTTTATTTTTCTGGACACCCAAAGTCGCCTTACAGCAACATAAACACATTAAGTATGATTTAAAACAAACGGTTAAGAGCCTACAGTTAAAGTGGGACAGTATTTAATTGATTGATTGAATTTCGTATTGTATTTAGTGTTGTAATTTATTAGTATTTAATATTTAGTAATGTATTAGAAGATATTTGAATTGATTGATTGTATTTAATTGACTTACAATTAGTCATCAGCTATTCTCCCTGGAGACTTTTGTAGCATGTTTTGGGTCGATGGGGAAACCGGAGCCCAGAGGAAACCCATCCAGACACGGGGAGAACATGAAAACTCCACACAGAAAGGCTCGATAAGCTGCATTAGATTCTGTTTGTTGCAATAATCAAAATGGCAGTATTCATTTTACACACACACAAAAGCTTAGTTAATCACTTCATCTGTCCAGCAACCAAAAGGGAACATACTGATTGATTGAAAAAAGCTTGAGGCATGAGTGCTCAAACAATCGCGGTTTTCACCTCCCCCCATCCCCGCCCGCAACTCTGTGCTATTATTTAAAAAAAAAAGTCTAGTTTAGTATCATGCAGAGTTTTTTGCATCATTAGCCGAAACCGCTCCATGACAAATGACCCATGTCCTACGTAGTCCCATCTCTGCTCCTCTTGGGGACTTGATGTATCTTTAATGTATTACAGTGGACGGGGAGTTAGGCTGCACACAGAGAGCCCAGGAGGCAAACCTAGATCAAGCTGAGCAGAAGAAGTCCTCTCTCCACACACATGCATACTCCTTCTCTCTATAGCATATACAACAAAGAACATAGGAGTTAATGGCTTTTCTTTACATTTCAAAGTGCCTGTGCTCTTTGGCCTTGGTCTAGAACAATTTTGAAGGCAGTGTAGAAAGTTGTTATTATGAGAATTTGTCTTGTGCAATGTCCACCCTGTGTGCTCCGGTTTCTGTTATGGTTTATTAGAGGAACAGTCAGGCCGTGTCAGAGAAGTCCCTGCTGGAAAATCCTTTATTTAATCTGCGCAAAAGAGTAGGGAACTATCAAGGATGAAATTTGTTCTGTGCAAACTGTCAAAACAACCTCATAATAGCACAACTTTTGAGCGGTTTTCACTCGAGCCTGCCATTGTTGCAAGGAGTATGTTTGGCATTTGCAGGGTTGGGGGAGATTCTCTACCACATAAATGTATAAAGAACTGAACTAAGGGAGTGTGACGTCACCCATAGTGTTCGGCTCCACTCAAATGAAACTCATGAGGCTAGCAGTTATAGGGGGAATTTGGAGCCAAGTCCATATTAGGATAGGAGGTTATTTATGGATAAAACGGAAAAATAAAAACCCAAGGATCATGTAGAGTGAATTACAAAATACAAAAAAAATAAATAATAAAAAAAGACGAGGCTCTCTACATCAGTTACAGAGAAGGGGTGACAGTTTTCCAATGTGAACTCAATTGGAAACAGTCAATGGAGCCGGAAGCCTCCCCATTAACATTTCCTATTTGGAATGCAGTGACTAGTGGGTTTGCTGTGTCCATTTATGTCTATGCTACCACCACACCAGGCAGTACAACCTTAGAACAGTGGTCTAATTCTACAGTGTGGGTCATGGTGATGAAGAAAAGGAACCAAAAATTATCCCTGTGCAAAAGTGGAATTCACTGAGAGTTTTTTTTTTCAACAAAGTGCAACTGGCCAGAAATGCTTTTTAATATAGTTATTCGAGAAAAAAGGAAAAATCTATCAATAGTCTTGTACCTGGAGACCCATTGTCCATTATAAGCACTTTTCAGAATTTAATTAAGACTTTATTATTTTTAATTTGAAAAAAAGAATGGGTCATTTAGTAAATTGGTAGTGTGTGTGTGAAATGCCCATTAAATCTCTTTTAAAATGGATTTTCTAATATTTGCCAGAATGTCTTGGAATACTATTACATACAGTATAACACAAAAATGAAAACCTTGAAGCATTCCCAATAACATTTGAAAAAAATTCTGCTTTCTTCTAACTTAATTCTAACTTAATATTCCGGACATGTCCATCTTGAGTGCACTAACGGCCAAGGTGCCCCTTTGCTGGCCACAAGCTGCCAGTGGTTCCCATAGAGATGATGTGTAACTCACATGTGAATGACTTCTATTAATGCAGCTCATTGATGAAGCTGAGCCCATCCATTCTCCAACACAGGTCAAAGAAATCATCATCGCCATCGCGGCCACAAGCATCATGGCTCTTATAGTTATAGGTCTGCTCCCTCTCCTCACCTTCTCTCCTCCCTCTGCTCCTTCTCCTCCCTCTGCTCCCTCTCGTCCATTTGCTCCCTCGACTCCCTCTACTCTCTCTCCTCCCTCTGTTCCTTCTCCTCCCTGTGCTCCTCTCCTCTCTGCTCCCTAGGCCTCTCTTCAGACTCCCAGAACAAGCTCATTAAATCTTCTGTGGTCCATGTGAAGTCACTGTTCTTTTATGGTGCCTGCCTCCCGTCACTCACAGGGACATGCACACATACACGTGTTTTAGGCGTGTAATTCCCCGGAGCATGGGAGACTCTTCTTTGTGGTCGCCCCCGCCAACATGCTAATCACTAATGCTATTCAGTCATTTTCCATTGTTGAGGCTGACATGTTTAAAATGCAGATGTGGCACTCTGCAGATCAAACAACACTTTAAAGACACTTTAGAGCAGTCGCTAATAAAGACAAGCGCTATCTACGGGATAGAATGAGGGAACATTGTGGACTGTTACCACTGTGATTAACAATTTAAAACAGCCAAAATATCTTTTCAATGGGAAAAAAGGTTCAAAAATATTGCATATCACAGGAAGCTGAAACTCATGAATAGGAGTAAACAAAGGTGTTGTTTTATAATTCAATTTTCTTATGAGAAAGATTAGATTAGAATAGATTTCAGTTTCTTATTTTATTTTCTCTTTTCAAAAGTAAAAAAAGGTGCTTTCAGTATTGATTCCATGAAAATAATACAGACTTTTAATGAGGACTATTTAACAAAAAATGTGCAGAGCCGTGGCTATGGACCTGTCAAATAAAAACCTCCATCCATTTCATTGACGATTAGACATGACTGAATCTTGATATTGATTAAAATGTGATTAAATGCAAGGCCCTACATGTAATAATACTAGGCCTGTCACAATGATTACTATATATCGACTGACCGCTTAATATATGAAAGCTGCAGCAATAGATTTTGGGGGGGTCAATATTTATTGTGCGTACACTTTCTTTGCACTTCTGGGAAACTTTTGGTTATTTTTTGTGTATATAATAAGATTTAGCCATAAAAAAGCCATAAAAGATTTAATAATATCTTCTATGACTCATTATAGATGCAACCTATGTACTAAGGTGTACATTTACGTTTTCATGGTTTAAATCTGCTCTTGGGCTTTTGTGTCAGTGGCATAAATCAGTTTCAATATTATAATTTATCGTCTATTCTTCAGCAATTTATCGAACTTCAAAATTTGTTATTGTGACAGGCCAACATAAAACCCTACAATGTTTCCTCTGTATAGTTCAGTGTGTCTGAACCTGTCACTTGTGAACTCACTTGAGCAGTCTCCTTGTTCCTAGGTGTGATTAAACACTGCTGTAATGAAAGTGGACGGAGCCCTGTTGTTCTGTGCAGTGTTCCAGCTGAGAGACCCATTAACCTGTTAGCAACACTGACTGTGAATTACACAATCTACACTAACTTTTGGGGACTTATCTAATGCTGCTCGCTGCTAAATAAATCTTTGTTAGGAGGCTAAACTTGGATCCGTAGACAGGCCAAACATCTGGTGCAATCTGTCTCGGTGTGCAGTGGGAGTGTGCTACTAAAATAAACTTGTTTGTGTGTTACAGACCAGTGCGGTGCTGTGTTCAGGAGGCTGCGCTCTGCTGGCTGTCAGCTCCCTGTTGGCCATCATCACCATCTTCCTGCCCAGTGGAGGCTGTGAGCGCCGGGCCTGCACTCTGGCCGGGTACATGCAGATGGCAGCAGGTACAGACTCAACACAACACCAGCCCAATGACAGCCCACAGCTCCCAGATCAGAACCAGAAGTGATTTTATCTTCCCAGAGGAAATGTAGTCTTGGGCTGGAGTACAAACAGCTGCAACGTATTAAACGTAGTAAAGATATTTATACACAAAAGGATGTGCTAGGAATAGACTCAATACCTGGTACTAATTACAATTCCACAATGATAAAAAACACTATTTGTTAGACAACAGATTGTACTTTTTTTTTTTTTTTGGGTAGCTCTTCAAATCTAAATATAATAGCAAAGTCCTTTTGTCCAGTAGTTAAAAAAAAACCTTCCTAGACTACAGTAAAAATGCTATACATATACATATACATATACATATACATATACATATACATATACATATACATATACATATACATATACATACATATACATATGTAAAAGATTGCTTTCACAATACTAAAGACTCAGTACTGATATAGACCATAATGATATTAAAGAACACTTTTTGTCAGACAAGAATATAAGAAAATAATATTTGCTTCTGTAATGTTACAGTTCTGATATAGATCCTGATCATTTTAAAACTATTTATTCCAATTTATGTGGCTTTTTTCGGTATCAATACTAAATTAATATGGATTTTAATACTTTTAACAACCCTAACTACTCTACTAGTTCATGTTTTTTGTGTATCTCTTTTGTCTTAAATCAAAATATAATCGTAATGTCTTTTCGCTCAGTAGAAAATGAGATTTAGACACATTTAGCTTACAGAGAAAAGGTATGACATTTACATTACATTATGGATTTACCGTTAACACATGTTGCAGTTCTAGATTTTGGCCTTTATTCACTTCTTTTAATCATAACACACACTCACAATGTCTACTGTAGTGTTCATGCCTGTGTTAACTTCTTGGACTGTTTATGTATTTCATTACCAGAAGTTAACAACTGAAATAATGTATAATAATTTATACTCTGCTGTAGGACTGTAATAAACGACTTGGACTGATAGGAGTGCCTATTACCAAAAAAGTGAATAGAGCTGACTTTGTTATCCATCACTCACAAAAAAGAAAGATTGAGCTGGAGGACAGCTGCTGCTATGGTAACCGCACTGGTGCACTGACGATGAGGAATTTAGAGTCTGCAGTAAAAAGACAATTAATGCTCTTTAACACAGGTCATTGGTTCAGAGTTACGTGCGGCTGATTCTTGGTGCATGTGTTGGAGTGATCTCGTAAACAAGCGTGGAGTTGGTGATACTGGGGCTTTAAAAGTGGTAACGGTGCACGCCTCATGTGTCTGCTGAATACTGGCCTTCACAGTCCAGCCTGGTGCAGCCGTCCATTTTATTATGGGCCCTGTGACCGGAGGGACGAGGTGTGGTGTTGTGATATGAGAGGACACGCTCCATGAGAACTTTATAGCTTAAAGCCATGGATACTATTAGCAAAGTTATAGAGTGTGGTTGATGAAACCACTGTAAGGAGATTGGCAATAAGTTCAGAGATTCTGTTTTGCAAGGCTTTTAAGTGTCTGAAGTAACAGGACAGTTTAAGCTATAGACTTCATGGATTCATGCCAGGCCCAGACTACTACTACTGCTACTACCCTTTAAACTAATTATAGGGCTGGTCAAAACTCAACAAACCAATGTTTTTTACATTGCAGGAGTTATGTACAAGGGCTGCAGATGCCTCCGGTCAAGCCTCCGGTTTTTGTGCAAGAGCAAATGTGGGGTGTGGAGCCCTAAACAAGAGGTGTGACCTGAATATCGGGTGGAGTGAAGCAGACACATCATGCCCTCAGTTCAGTGAATTGCCAGAATCATAAAAAATCAAACTAGTTCAACGAAAAACATTGAAAAACCTTCCACATAACATTCATAAAATTAGAAACATTTATATGACAATAATCCATAATTCACGGACCTGTTTGGGACCAAATGCAGTGAACACCTCTGAGACGAGAATGTGAGCAGTCAGCAGTAGTGGACTGCGACCAGGGGGAGAGAGGAGATCAGCGGGTCTGATGTGGGATGGGGAGTGCACAAGAAACATACCGGTCTGCTGCATAATGGGAGGCAAAAGAACGGAGGAACGCAGTGAAAACTATGGTTGAGTGTGTGTGCACGGGCCTACAGGGGTGTGTGTATGTGCGAAGGGTGCACGTGCACATAGAACACAAGCCCAGACAATTGTGTGACGGCCCATCCAAAATTCTATTATCCCGGCGCCTTACTACGTGTACTTACGTCGTGCAGCTCGGGAGCTGGTTTTGTACCCATAAATATTTTTTTATTTTTCTCCTTTTTCACCACACCCCTCTTTGGTGTCTGGTAATGAGGCAAATATTGCAGACATGACCCACGTTGGCAGTGATTTTAAATGCCACAGTTGTCACAGATAGTTTCAGATGCCATCACCATATATACGTATGTACCTGTCCCATCCCATTCCAGCCCCCAGCGGCCAAGTACAGACCTGGGCATGCTCCCTCATTAACACTTGCACTCGCACAAAGACTGGCAGCAAGATAGGGCCCATAATATTTTGTTTTGAATTGTTAATCACTATGGAAACACTAACTTTTCATTATTCTGAAAACCATGGATATGATCTGACCATCTACCTCATTCAAACTGCACTCACTACAACTGCTTTCTAGTTCATGCAAAACAATTACTTCTACAGAATAATAATAAGAATGAATGAAATGATTCATTCATAAGTCCAGTTCATACGTCATATTTTAAAGGTGCATTTTGTAACTTTTCTGGTAGAGGGTCTGTCAAATGCTTTTCTCTATTACGTTATTGCTTTGTCTGGAATGTTTCACACTACGGTATCAAACCTTTCTATCTTCATGGAGACCAAACCAGACCAAGTTGTAGGTCAGGTCTGTGGAGAGGCGACCCTGATCACAGTCAGAATGTTTGTTTTTCTAAGAGTTATAAAACTATCTGTATTGAATGTAGAGCTGTTTAATGTCATACTATGAAGCATTCTAGTTAGAGCAATTCATAGAAAAAAGCAAGTGACGGACCCCTAGCTAAAGAGTTACGTAGTGCACATTTACGGTAACTCCATATTTTCTCTTTTTTTGCTATGGTCCCATATAAACCAAACTCTAAATCAAATAATTAACAGGCTAATATTCATTTTGATGAATTTAAGACACCATCGACAGATTAATCATCTAAATAACTGAAGGTTGACTTCCTCCAAAATGCAGTGACTCTATTTTTATGGTAGCTCTAATCTTTTTGAATAGACTGAATAGTAAAAAAAAATGGACCACAATGAAAATGTTTTGGTTAAAGGTTGGATTACTAATGGATATTTAACACAAGTGAAAGCTACGGATGGATCAGTATAATAAAAACATGAACCACTTAATGTCCATTTCCATTGTAAAACCTTTTATACTTGAGCCCATTCACAAAGCTGTAGTTGCTTCACATTTGGATCTTTTTTGTGTCATACAATCAGTCCCTGACATTTACGAAGAATAACATGGCATTTATTTAAAGTGCATATGACAGGTTAGACTGCACTTTCCACTAGTCACTTGTTAACAATTATATTTACAACTTTGAGAAAAATCTTGCCTAGTTTTTGCTTTTTGGAATTTTTTTGTGAAGTGTAGATTTGACATCTTGGTTGAACACAGGTAGCCAATGTGACGTAGACCCTTAATATACAGTACTGATGACAAAGATATAGGAATTTCTCAGATCTCTGCTCTGCTTCCTGTACTTTTTAGGGATGCACTGATACAGATATCGATTTCCGACTTTAAGTGGCTGCTGATATCCAACATTAACCGATACCAGAGTAGGGATGGGCTTATTACACAAGAGATCCAATAGTATTATACAACTGTTATTTATTCTTCACATAATTACAGACCAAATTTGTATGACTAAAAGTCCAAACATTATGAGACGTTCAAGGCCAAAATCAGCCTGTAAATAGTCTCATTACATCCAGTTAAAGGCCCAATCACAATATTGGCTTAACAGATACTAGGATATGAATTACCAATATTATTTTCAGTGCATTCCTGTTACTTTTTTCTCTCAACATTTCTTCCCAAACTGCCACTAATATGCATCATAATTTTACATCTGTTTAAACAAAGATACTATCTTAAATGAAGCAAATTTATAATAATCCTATAATAAAATAAATAAATCTTTGTCACATGTATTCTAGCCACTGTTGTTTTTGAGTGTGGTTTCAAGTCTCCAGAAGCCCTGCTCACTTGGCCTTTTTCATGAATCTTTTCTTTAAAAAATGTTCAGAACTTCCACTTTAAGAAGATGCTGAGAAAACTCTGCTCCAGATTCACAAAGTGCTTCAGTTGCTCCTAATTCACCAACACCCAGCTACAAATACCTCCACGCTCATTTGCATTTCATTTACAGAGAAAATTAACATGTATTTGGTTAGAAATGCCCTCTGAACTTCCAAATATGGCCAATATGTTTGGCATTATCACACGAGTGAAAGCACAAGGAGAGAGTGAACGAGGAAGTCAGGGCTGGGACAGACTGAGGCTCACTGCAGCCTGTATAAAGTCTGGTAGACCCAACAGGTCAGCGGCCCCCAACCTTTTTAGCGCCACGGACCAGTTTAATGTCAGACAATACTTTCATGGACCGGTCTTTAAGGTGTGGCAGATAAATACGACAAAATAAAATGATACGACCAAAACAAAATTATTTTATAAATATAATAATAAACGTTTACTAATTTTGCAGCTTGTGGGTTTAATATTAACATTAATAAGAGTGAATCAAGAGTCATAGACGGATGTAACAGAGAGAATTCGGTCATTTTTCAAAATAAAACATTGTTCAGACTTGTATAATAAATAAAACGAAAATAATGTAAGTTATTTATTCTTTATGTGCAGTCTGGTACCAAACGACCCATGGACCGGTTCGTGTCCCCGGCACGGGGGTTTGTGATTGTTGGAGTAGATACTCTATAAAACTCCTCATAAATGTTATAGGATCCTATTGGGTTATAGGAAATAATTTAAGAAAATATATAACTTTCAATCTTGGAGGAATTAAATTTTTTTCTTCCATTATCAAAGTAATAATATTCTAAAATAGTAGAATTTTTGTTCTTACAAGTGGTCCTGACTGTTTCTTCCCAAAGAACATTTTCAGTTAAAAAAAACATTTTGTCAATGCCAAAAATGTTCATAAGAAGACCTTAAGTACAAATTTGTTTGTAAGAACATTTTATGAATGAGGCCCGGGGTTTGGAGGATGTGAAGTGACTGTGCAGAACAGAACAGGGTCTATCTGGTATAATGTTGATGCTGAGTGATAGGACAGGCTTTTGTGTGCTTCCAGGTCGCCTCTTGTCTCAATAGATGGAGGGTTGAGAGGGACTGCAAAGCCCAGAGGAGAGTTGTTCTGTTTGTTTTCACAGCTACAGAAAAGATGTGTGTGCTTAGAGTGGTTAGAAATGCAATTGCTGTAAAAATAGGATGTAGGTTGAGAACAGTGGTTTCTTTGTGTAGAGCATGATGTGAATTGTGTTAAAAGAAACACATTAGGTTTATAGACATTAGTTCAATTAAGTTTTTTATGTACAATTTGAAGGGGATGACACTGATTTGGGAAAGGTAAGTGTTTATATTGGAACAGATGTATCTAGAAAGTTGTTTAATTTGTTATCTTATTGCAGCTCTGCTCAAATAGTGGGGTTGCTTCTGCCCTCTCAACTCTTAAGGTCTTTCCCTCATCACAAACATACCTGAAGTGGTTTATACGTCATCCATATTTGAGTAATCTAGTGATCTCTCGGGGGGCACTCAGAGAAACTGAAACTAAAACTTATTAAACATTTCATTACATGTTTTTGGCTAATATAGCATTTAAAAAACAATAAAATGCAACACTGCGATCTAAATATGTTATATGTTAGCATTTAATACCCTACAGAAGTCTAATACCCCCTCTTTAGTGTTTTTATCCATCCATCCTTTTGTTTTTGGCCATCCTGCTGCACTAAATTCACACCTCCTTTACCATCTCCATCATAACAGACAGAAAACACCATCCCAATAGATGAGTCATTCCAGGGAAAGTTTATTTTGCACCAGTCTATTTTTTCCTTCTCTGAACTCAGTCCGAGTCCCACGGGTGAAGTCTGGAATTAGATGAACTGGCGTACTTTCCGAGGCTACACGCAGCGGTGTGCAGCCTCTGCCCACAAGCTCTGCACCATCAATGTTTTACTGTATGCTCCAGAGAGGGGCTAGCATTAGAGCGCGCTGAGGCAGGTAGCTTTTCTCCCATCATGCATATTTAAAGTGCTCCTCTTTAGTGGTCATGATTCATCTGATAAGGCAGGCTAGAGCATGTTCCCTTTGCATAGGCTATGTACTGAACAAATTTTGAGTTGGGACGGTTGTGGAATATAATTAATATCTAGGGATGCACTGATGCTTTTTCAGTTCTTCCAATTGAGATGTACAGCTTTAATTATCTGCCAATACTTGATATCAACTAATACCTATGTAGATACATCTATTTTCCATCCATCCATCTTCTTCTGCTTTATCCAGCTGGGTCCCGGGGGCAGCTTATCATAAATTAAAAAAAAAATTAAATAAGACAATAAAAAAATAAGACAAAACTGAACCAAATGTGTATGTAGCTTATTTATCCCTCAAGTAACCATAAAACAACTTTGTATGAATATAAATACAAGTTCAAACATTACACTTTCTGCGCCAACTACGACCAGTAAATAGTATTATTACGTCAACTTATATATCCAAACATGATATCGACTGAACCGATATTTGGAAGCCGATATCTGATACCAGTAACAGATCAGTGCATTCCTATTAATATCATAAAGTAAAGTAAAACATGTTCAAATGAGTAGGTTATGTGATTACAGTAATGCTTGTCAAAAAAGCAAGAAACAGACAAATCCACAAAACAGCTGAAGGAACATTTTGCTGTAAGACTGTTTTTCTTATATTTCAAAATATTTCTAAAATGCAGGATACAGTTGCCCTGTGTCTATTTCCATACAATTCATTTGGCGTAATCAGTACTAGTCATATAGGGTGAGTGATAGTGACTATTATGAATTACTCTGTATTTTTTGGAGTATTCCGATAACAATATTCAGATGCTCCCTTATCTAACAGAAATGTGCTAAAACATGTCTCTAATTCTTTAAGTTGATTGTCGGTAAATGTAAAATTACCCACATAGGTGCAGAAATGATTTGATTATTTATGACAGCTTACTTTTATGTATATTTATTTATTATACATTATTTATATATTATACATTATTTTGTCGATATTCAAAGTCCTTCAGAACAACACATTTTAAAGAGCTCACTGTAATGCTAAACAACACCTTATCCAGTCGTTTATTCAGTGCTATATAAATGTTGATGCGCCCACCTCCGCTGCACCAGAGACATGTCACACTCTGCTGCCTGTACAAGCTCCACTCACACATCTCCTGTTCTCCTGCATTAACGTAGGAGCTTCATTTACATTATGGGCTTACAAAAGAGTGCATCCAACATGTTATTTGTTGCATTAATTGTCTGTTCTTTTCCCTCTTTTATTGATACAATCGCCAGTCAGCAATAAAATAAAAAAAAAGGGTTTGGTGTTCAAATGGAGCTATGGGAATTTCAGGGGTTGAATACTTGAAAGGGATATGCCTGAAGCTGTGTTTTTCTTCCAATGAAAGAAATATAGAGTTATTTTTCTCTTACCTGTGCTTACTGATTTTTCCCCGTGCGTACTCTGCTTTTGTTTTAGACAGTATTTTTAACCAGGAATGACTCAGTGCAGTAAATACTCAGCCACAGCTACAGTAAATGTGACAACAAAGGCGTATTGGGCCACACGGTTTTGTTTTGGCTTTGAAAATATGAGAAATGCGTAACTAGTAGTAACAGATAGGAGCACTTTTCACTTCAACAGGCTGTTTCAGGCAAGCTTGTTTTCCAAAAGTTTTCCAGCAGCATCTTGTCACTGGTAAAACGCATAAATGAAGCCAGAAAGGACAGATGAGAACTGCAGTTATGTGGGATTAGGCTGAATTTGGAAACCTTCAGAATATATTATGTAACTGTGTCTTTAAAACATTGTTAGCTCCATTTAATAGTTACCATAATATTTGTTTATGTATGTGTAGAGACTTTAACACTGGCTAAAAGCTAATCTCCTTACTGTGAGCGGGCTTGCATCTCCACAAACCTGACTCGTATTAATTGTCCTGCATATTTACAAAGAAATATTATTCCTTTGGCTATAATCTTTCACAGTATATCATAAAACACATCTATCTTCATGGAGAATAGTAAATAGTATGGTTTTAATTTTCTGTTTCCACGGAAATAATACTGGTGACATGCCACCTCCAGAAAGTTACATACTGTGCCTTTTTTGTCATTACCACATGTCCAAAGCTCAAAATGCTCTTTTCCACCTTGTGATGTCATGTAGTAGTACTTTTCAAGTACCTTTTACCTTGTGTTCTGTAGGAAATTCCAGGGCTGAAATGATCCAAATGATTCTACTGAAGTTTTATGGCGTTTAAAAACACAGTGGAGCACAGGGCAGAAAATAGCATAATATGGACCCTTTAAGCCTGTATTAGCAAATTTTGATATGTATACTACAGTATTTTTAACACTAATTTAAACAGTTATACATAAGAACCAGTCAATTTAATTAGCGCATAATTTCCATGTCCATATACAAGTTACCAGAAGCAGACGCATTACTAACTATAAAACTACGCAAATCCTTGGTCTCACTCGTCCTCCACTGACTGCTGCATCACTATAATTGAAAGTCTGTCCGTCTTGTCAACTCCTGGACTCACTGACGGCATTGATATGTTCTCACATCATGGCAGCTGAGCCCCAGGACCAGTTTAGATCGAACGCTAAACTGACAGAGTTCCCAAAATCTGCTCCGCACAGCAAAACTATAGAGTAGGTCCAGAACTTTTCTTGCTCTTTCCCAAAGCTTTTTAATTGCCAGCTGAACTTTCCATAACCCCTGTTTATATCTTTACTTTTGACTGTTTTTTTTTTTCACTTCTTATCTCCGACTGCATTAGAAATTCCCTGTGTTTGGGCTTGGACTCCTACATTCCTGGTTGGATGAAAAGTAGTCCTCACAAATGCTCTCAGTCCATTGTGCTGATCTCAGAGAAGCCTATGCCTGCTGTGTCAGCGTTTCCTCCAGTGACGGCTCTATGCAGATGTCCTCGGAGAAGGCAGGAAGTGTGGCTCTGGAAATAAGGAATGTCTTTGATCAGAGCGCCTGCTGTGTACCGCTTCTGTCGCCGTGGTACCTGTGCCAGCTGTCAATCACAGCACAAGAGAGCCATTCTAGTGCCAGTCTGATTATTGCCATTAGCTTTGACTTGTAAATGAGACTTGGTGCAGTGGAGGGAATGAAGGGTTTGAGCTGTGCAGTTTTATTCTGACTTTACTTAAGAGATGGAAAAGTTTTTAACATATTATTATATAACATATTTCCATATGCTGTATAATAGGATTTGCCATAAAGTAGTTCTTATTACTGCCATCTCTACTATCTCTGACAACTTGCCTTCCTCAGAAAAAAGTTGTGCATTTATATTGTGCTTTTTCAGATGCTCAAAGTTGCTTTACAGTGTTGTACATTCTTCATTCACCGCACACTCAGTGGAAATGTGCAACTTCTGTAGCAATAGCCTGGGATGCACTGATACCGATACTGATAATGAATATCGCCACTGAAAAATTTGCTGGATCAAATATCAGTTCCATGATATTGGTTAGGCCTATATCCAGGTTGGGTCTTGGGTGGGAATCTAATAAGATTATTTACAGGTTGATTTAGCCTAGAACTTCTCATTATGTGTGAAATTCTATTCATACAAAGTTGGACAGTAGTTATACGGTAACTGTGTTTTAAGGAAGAAAGTGCCATTTTCCTTCCCTACACTGGTAGAATAAAATGGTTAACATCAGGTATTGACAGATACTTAAGGGAAAGGATTGATGTTGAAAAAAAGATGGATCAGTGCGTCACTAACCTTAACTGCCCTGACAGTACTGACATTGACATTTTGCTGTCCTTCCAACCACAGCCAGCCTCTCACACACGTCACATTTATATAGACAGTTGGTAATGGGTCTTGCAAAAAACCACAAAAGCAGTATGGCCTTGTACAAGTGGGATTTGAATGGCCAACTTTTGAGTTGGTTGATGAGCACTCTAACCACCATGAGAGTGACACCTGAATACAATTTCTACTAGTATACATTACATAGTGTATAAAGCCACAAACTTAACTCGAGTGAAAAACATACTATCGTTTACCTCCCACCTGTTCCTCTCCACTCTGTAAACACCACTGTAACATTATTGGATTACCAGCTTTGTATCTTATCCAACATCCTCCAGGCTCTAAATAGAGCTGGTGCGGTCCATATCTTCCAAAACAGTGAAAGTTGTAGCCAAGCTGATAAATACTGTGCCAGTTTTCCCCCGACTCTTTCTTAGAGGATACTCGCGCTGCAGGCTACCTTTTCCTCATTCAGTATGCTTTTAATATCTCGTGTATGGATTCATTTCTCCATCTTGAGAATTCCCTATAAGAATGTCTTCAGAATCACATCCATAGATCTTTTTGTGCTTGTTTTCTGGTGATCAGTGATATTTCATTCTGTTTCATCATGGAGGCCTCAGGCTCTCCAGCACCTTCTGAAGTGGGCTTGCAGAGAGAGAAGAAAACTTGTTCACCACATGCAATCACAGACTCAAGTATTGATCGGGCCTCTCCTCATCTCAGCCTACTGCTCTGCTTTCAGTGTCTGTATTTGTCTTTGAGTTTAGTTTCTGAGCCACTCTCACCTCGGCACCTAAACAAGCGCGAGTCGATCGGTTGAAGAGGTTAAAGGAAGCGATGTTTACATGGCTGACCTGCTGAGGTGATTGAAAGCATCCTGTGGTTTGAATGGAAGTAAAAAGGAGATGAGGTACTGGTGGTGTGTGTGAGAGTAAACTATTTAGCTTTTTTATTTTTTGTTCTGTTTTTATTTAATATGAAAAAAAAAAAATCCACCCCAAATATTTTAGTTATATAAATGTAATGCAAATTTTCTGCCAGATTTGTGTAGCTCAACTAAATTAAACCTGGGGTACCTGATTTTCAAACCATGAAATATTAAGTATGTATTTAAGTCTAACTAACTAGTTGCTCCCTCTCACAAATTTCTAGTATTCACATATATTATTTTGCCACTAACTCAGCTTTAGAACTGCTTTTCTCAGACAGAAAGGTGACACAGGATGGACCACCCTTGGACAGTGAATCAGCTCTCACCCCTCACAGAGCTCATAGCTCAAGTTTGCAATAAATAAGATGTTTTATAATTAGATGAGGAAAGTGTGCAGTGGTCTGATTTCAAATTTACTCATTTATGAAAAAACATGTTGGGTACATGATTTTTTTAACAATATCTGTGGAGTCCTCTAATATGTTAAGGCTTCTTTTTAAAACCTTAGTTCACATACACTTATCTCTACTGAAATGTAAAAATAACATTTATGATTCTTTAATGATTCCCCTAAAAAAAATCATTAAAACCAAAACCTGGTGTAATATAAGCAACAGAGTGTTTTTAAAAATAGGAAGTCTTGTACACAGGCGTGTACTTACTGTACACTGTAGAGCACACGCTCATAACCAAGTTTATGCAATGCCCTAGTTTTGTTCTTCTAACCTACTTATAGAAATGAATATCCTGTTCTAGTCTTTCTATTCTTATGTACTGACAGCCTGCTTTGGAGCTCTTTAAAAATTGTTAGCACCTAAACATGGAGCATTTGACCTATTTCCTCTGGTATAGGATAGAGATGAACCTACGTGACCCAATTGTGGAGTGCTTCTTGCTGACTATAACCTCTTCACCCGTGAGTCACAGCACGCTGCCAGTCTACATGAATCTTACATGTGTACTATAAGTGGGCCATAGGTGCGCCGCATATATTAAGAAGCTGCTGTCGCTAACAGTAATTTGATTGGTCACAATTACCTCATGCGCCCACGCACCAGATCTGCTTAGTAAATCTCATTAATTAAACAGGAAAAGGGAGGATTTATTTACGCCCAAATCATTACTGTTTACTGGGAAACCTCTACAAACATACAGCATATTTGACTCATGTAGAAATAGCTAAAATAAATAATGTGTTACTACAAATGGGTAGAAAAGATTATGGACAGTAAATCTACAGGAAATCGTGCACTTTTAAACAATCCTAAATATTTATAAAGTGTTTCATTATAACACAAGTGTTTTGTGGATCACTACCAAAAGTTGGAATCTTCTAAAAAATACACACAACACAATGTCTTTTTAGTTTATATTTTAAATTCTTAGATCAGTTAAAGCTGGAATTGAGGAAAACGAATGATATCCTTTATACGTATGGGTAAAATTCTTTATAGTGGAGTTTTTCAATGCATTTTAATACAAAACTCAATGGTATCAGTTTCAAATCAATATCAGAATACTTTACAAGATATTAATTGGTATAGAATTGAAAGAAAAAGTGGTCTAATTGTCTAAGACTCAAGTTGTTGCCACCTTGAACTACCTAATTTTAATAGCGTTTAGTGCTTTAGATATTGATTTCTCTTTCTCTTCTCATTAACCACCATGTTTGACACTAATGAACCATGCTTTTCTCTGATTGGTTAATCTGAATGTCAATCACTCCCGTCGGAAAATTGGAAGAGCGGCCCCGGTTCCGGATTATTTGTCTTTGTAATACAGGAAAAGCTTGTCTGGCCAGGCTATGAAAATTATTAATTTCTTTAGATGTAAACATGGATTTCTGCTTACTCCCATAGATCATGTCTGATATCCAATTATGATCCTGGCATCTATGGGTGAAACATTAGAGGTTGAAAAGACAAATGTGGCAATTGTTGGTACAGTCAATTAGAAGCTGACTGTAATTAAGACTGAACTTTAGTGAGGGTCATTTGTCTAACTTTAATTTCGCGGAGAGCTCTTATGCACTTTGCACCAAGTCACCCATCATTCTCTTGTTCCCTTCTTAGTTATTAATCTATCTTAAATGTTGTCTTTTGAATGTCATTTTATCATAATGTGAACATGTTCTATTAATTAACCTTGCTTATCATGTGAGAACATTGGAGACACAGCTTTCCAAGTCTTGTCACGCTACAGAGCAACCAAATAACAAGCTCACGGCGGAGACCACAGAAATGAACAGGGACATTGTAACTCTGGGTTGGTATGGGCTGGTGCTATTCTATTTTTGGTATAACTCATATTTGTTCTGCCAGACCGGTTTGTGTCCTTTTTACACTCCTGTCATTCAGAAAGACTCAAAATATTGTATATATCGTAACTATTTCTCATTTGTCTCCCCTTACCTTTTACTTTACTTTACTGTGTTGATTTATCGTACAATATATGAGCTGAATTTGAGCTGAAGAGAGTTGAATAAACAGTTTCTATGGGTGATTATTGGTTTATTCTGCTGTTTATTTGCAGCTCATGCTTTTTAATGATACTGTCTATTTAAAAACATTGTACTGGGATTATGTTGCGTTATTTTAATTTTAATCATAGCTATAAAGTTGTTTCAGTATTAGTATTTATCGGAATATATCTCAATAGCAATATATTGTGCTTCAAAATGTGTTATTGTGACAGGCCTAGATGCAATCAGATTTTTTGTGTGAAATGAAAGCACTTATTGGTCACATTTTCAAACAAAATCAAAGTTCCTTCACCTCCAATTAACTGAGTTTGTTCCTTTGTCCATTGATTCTGCACAAATCCGCTGTCCCCTGTGATACTTTTTCCTTTCTTTTTTGCACGTAAATAGCCGTGTTTGTTTTGATACGGACAAACCATGCGTGTCCCTGATTGACTAATCCGCCTGTCAGTCACGTCCGTCTAACCTCGTGGAGATTCACTGATGACCACACGCACATCTTCGTAAAGTAATCGTATAAAGTAAGGGTGTATTCTGGGAGTCTCCACCCTCTCCACTCTCTCCTCCGTCATCCTGTCATGAAAGCTATGGCAAAAATACTCACAAACACACAGAGGAAGTAGTAGGGCCTATGCATATTACATGAGTCCTCCACCTCTGAAGGCCTCTGTGCTTTTCATTTACGGCAGAGATGATGAGGTGGAAGCCCGACTCTGCACTTACCGACTTTTTTCTCTCTGAGCCCTGCATTTGCCAGAAGGGCTGTTTACAGGAAACTTAAAATAAAAAGCTGCTACAGTTTTTTCATCGTCAATAAGCAATTCTGTCATAACATGGTGTAATAACTGTAAAAAAGGCTTAGACCAGGAAATTGTGCAAATCCATTTTCCCTTATCTGGCGCCTAGAGTCAATACTTCCCATAAATCATAAGGCTTTCAGTCACTTCTTGGCTGCATAATGTCACTTTGCCTTTATTTTACTTTTCTCATTGTTTTGTGCATGGATGTTTTTTGAGAGAAGTTTAAAGATGCACCATGTAACTTTTGTGATGAAAGGACTGTCGTCTGCTTGGCTCAATGGAGATATTGTTTCTTTGTCTGGAAGGTCCCAGTATGGCAGTAAGTACTCTGTATAACATGGGCTTTACAGTATTGACTCCAAAATGTGCATTCTTACTGTGAGTGGGCTCGCCTCTCCACAGATTTTACATGTAACTTGGCCCTGTGGCGTCACCTTCTGTCCCCATAGACATAAATAACGTTAATGACGTACTGTGGAACGTTCCAGGCAATATCTCCATGCAGAAAAGCTGGTGACAGACCCTCAACCAAAAGTTACAGAGTGTTCCTTTAACATCATATTTAAAAATGGCCTAAATTGTTGTATAGCAAAGATTTGAGCATATACAGTATGGTTGACTCATCAGCAAACTCCAGATGGATATTGTGGATAAAGTGTCTTGCTTAAGGACACAACAACAGTTTCCACTAGAGCCACTGTTGCCCCACTGTGGCACCTGGTATTCCCAGTGGTCTCTGCTCCACTAACCAGGCCCGACTGTGCTTAAACTTAAACAAACTTTATTGATCCACAAGAGAAATTATTTGGCATCGCATTGTATTATTATACCAAAGATATAAATGGTAATAACAAATTCATAATAAGTAGCAAAAAAGACTGGGGTCAAATAAGGTATAATTATATAAATATCTATGTACAACAAAATAAAATATTGCTATACAAGAGGTCGTAAGGAGAAGCAGTGCAAAGATGAAATAGTGATTGCTTAGTTTCCAAGGTTTGATGAAATCAGGCATTGACAAGTTTATTTATGTTGCAAGTAATGAATTTCTCAACTCATCTTCTTGTCACCCTGCTAGTTTTATGAGCGTACCTTATTTGACTTTTTATTCTGTGTCTGTTTGCTCCGCCCATATAAGCTACCAGACGATTCACTGATTCATGGGGGGTTCTTGCTGTGCCGGGTTATTGCATTTAGAGGGATTTGTTACTGCCCAACCATAGCCTTGGTATCATTGTCTCTCTGTTGAGCGTGTGTCGCTCATAAAAATGAAAAGTTGAGAGCTGTCTGGATGTGTTGCTACGGTAACACCATTTTACCTGACCTCAGCTTGAGAGAGTTTTTCCTTGTGGTACCCGTCTTACTGGCAGCAGCCACACTAAACCAATGTTAGTCCCAATAGTGATAGTACACCCAGAGCAATACTATGAGTCACCCTAATGTCTAACTGCTTTAGTCTATCCTGAAAATGCCTCGCTGTGATAGGGTGGGGTTTGGTTTTTGTACACTGATACCAGTGGCAGCTGGTGGTATCACTTTTTTGGGTGGGTGCCTAGGCCAAAATTATAAATATATATTCCAAATGTATGTATTATATATTAGGGGTGTAACAGTACACAGAAATCACGGTTCGGTATGTACCTCGGTCTTGAGGTCACTGTTCGGTTCATTTTCGGTACAGTATGGGAACAAAATGGAAAAATATCACATGTTTGAATGATCAAATGCAGCACTTCTTCTATGTAGGCTATATTGCACAATACTGAATGCTCAGGTAAATAGTAAATAGCAAACAAATCGTGAAAATCATTACTAATAATAAGAACTAATAATAATAATTATAACTATTATAATTATAATGATAAATGTTTAGATCTGGTTTAGAGCTTGTTTAGACCTGGTCCAGTCCTGGTTCAGTGTATATATAATACATATATTTGTAATATCCGCTGTTGTGTTGGTTGTCTCCAAAAGTGAATTATTGTCCAATGTGAAGAGATCAAACTTGTCCAGTCAGTTCTGAGAGTCGACTGCACCAGCCGGTGGTAAAGTCCATATTGCACTTAGGGCACCGGGTAGACTTAAGCCCTCTGCGCACTACGCCCAGGTGAAACTTTTCCACTACTGACTGTTCTTTCTAAAATCCTATAAACTTAACATGCACACAAAAAAATCTCATCCTTATCTGATTTCTGGAGTCATGAGATTATTAAACTGTGATGCAAATAGTTACATCTGATGCAAGTCATCTGATTTCTTACTTATTGTTCACACTTGTGCAGGTTTTCAACATTATACAAAAGAGGCAATCCGATATGGCAAAGGCAAAAATTAAAGAAAAAATTAATTGTACTTTGTCTTTAAAAGTCCTATGCTACAAAAATGGACTCTTTATGTCATGTTATAATGTTGATGCCTCCTCAAGTGTTTTGTTTCACTGACACATTTTTAGTAATCCTTTATTAGTCTGTCTACACCTCAAAATGCTCTGTTCCTACTTGTGATGTCATGTTGTGATAGTTTTCAAATGAACAGCTACCTTTTACCTTTTGTTCAATAGATACTGGGAATTCCAGTGTTTTCTCTATGAGAGAAGAACAAAGCCTAAATATGCAGGGTTTGTGTGTTAAACATGTGAATGAAATAAAACACAACCCAAATATGTCTGTGATGAGAACATTAAATCATAGAAAATAGTGTAAAATAGATCCTTAAAAGTCAATAGTCATTACATTAATATAATCCATTGAATAACAAGACACATATCACCTGGCATTTTTGATGATCAGATTTCTTTTGTTCATGTAAACACAAAGTTAGATCTAATTATTGGATTTTCTGATTATTGTAGTTAGGGTTATAAATGTATGTAAATCCACCCACTTTGATACTTTGATTAAAAAAAGATTACCAAGTCTCTTTGCCAAGATTTTATTAGGCACCAATTAAGCTCCACACTGTGCAAAACTATAGTAAATGTGCCATTAGCCTTAGTGGAGCAGAAGTATCAGTTGTCTGCCATGCATCTAAATGTGTACAAAGTGAGAATGAAGCAGACGGACTATGGCTGTAGCTGCTGTAGTTGACTACACTGGGCTGTTAGCTGCTAACACAGATTTGTAAATGAGTGTTTGTGGAGATTTGCATGTTCCCTGTGTAATTTTGTTGTGGTTTTATCTCCTTGTCTCCCATACAGTGATTGATCTTGTGCTCAAAGGCCTCTCCTGAGTACGCCTTGATGAGTGAGATCCGGGGTCTTGTTGTCATGTTTTTGTTTGGACCATCTGTGTTGTTTGAATTTTTATAGTCGACAATATGAAGCTGTGGGTCTGACGCTAACTTTCACAGATACACACACGCATATATGAGCATGCGCAGTTTGTATGATTGATTAGGCAATGTGGTGAAATTGCTATTGCTTTCCTTGTTTTTACGACTGGCTCATTTGCATGGGGTAAATGAATGTGTTTACTCTACTAAGTGAATTAGAATCTTGCATCTGAGCACGTCACGTATTTTCACTGATGTGCGATCAAGATGTATTTGATTAAGATATTGCTCTCGCTTGGTTGTTTTCTAAGAGGTTAACAAGGCCAACAAGGAAACGAGACTCTATACACACGGCGCTGTAGTTTTTAGTAAACATTTATTCCGCTGCATTCATCACAGTGACTAGAGGGCAGACTACTAATGTATACTTAAACAGCAGATGCCTACATAGATGCAGCTTTGATAAAAGGTGGTCTTGGACTGCTCCTAAAAGTGCACAATGTACTTTTCTGGTGTAGGGTGCGCCGTTTGCTTGTCTCCAGGGAGATGTTATTGCTTTGCCTGGAATGTTCCACAGTGTGACATTAAATTTCTATCCCCATGAAGATGACGGTACAAACAAGGCAAAGTTACAGGTCATAGCTGTGGAGTGTCAACTCATATATGCCATGAGTTTTAATTTGATAATATTTTTTCCCACTATTGATCACGCTGGGAGTGTTCTACATGTAGTATCTCTAATAGGGGAATATTTTGGGAGTTACTATGGAGACACAATGCACACATTAGCAAATACTGTCAAAAAAGATTAACAAGATTAAGATTGCCTGGTGAGAGTGACTGAAAAACTACTGGTTAATGCTAGCTAGCTTGGGACTGTAATTTTATGTGCAAGACTAGTTTAAGCCAGGGGTGTCCAAACTTTTTCATCAAGAGCCACATATTAAAAACACAGACCAGTGTGGTGCCGATCGACGGTCATAGACTGGTGGACAAAACAGTGAGTAATTCAAATCTGTGCATTTATAACAAGTTTGAATCACCCACCAGACCTTTGTTTATGCTTAGACCCTCAAAAGGACACACTAAATTTGCTGGATCAAGGTAGAGTTCAAAAACATGCAGTAAAAAGTACTACTTGCGGTAGTATGGGCCAATACACCTGAAAGCCTGAGGGCCAAAACAATTGGTCTAAGAGCCATAAATTTGGATATGCCTGGTTTAAGAGCACAAATCAGCTCATCTGTTGTGGCTCCAAGTAAGTCAGCTCTTTACGATCAGATTGTGTTAAATAAAGATCAAATTAAAGTCTAATAGAGCTTCTAACAGAGTAGCGCCTTTAGTTAGCATCACACCTCCAGGAAATGTTGATGACATCAGCTGCAAACTTAAAATTGCTTCTGTTACAATGCTCATCAGATTAAATGTTAAATGTACTTCTTTCTCATATGTGATATCTGATATTATGCAACCTATTAGTACAGATGAGCATGGATCATGTCAATATAATAACTGAACTTGGGCCTATTCACGTATAACCATTTTCCTGGTGTGGTGGAGCTAATCTTATAGAAAATGTCACAGAAGTGGAGACGTGTGGTATTCTCTTGGGGCTGTGAAAAGTTTGGGAGAAAAGCTTCTGTTTTTAAGGAAAGGAAGGAAGTATTTCTGCAGCGCGCACAATTCTCCCAGGTGTGCGCAGATAAAACAGCTCCGGAGCAGTGATGCCGGACAGGTTTGGGCTTTCAACTGTCAGGCGCAAAGGCAGGCTGAGCTACTGAGGGCCGATCTACCCTCACAAGACCCTGAGAAGAGAGGAGACTGGGGACCTCAGCAAACTCCAGCCACAAGATGAGAGGGATGTAGGTTCAGACTCAGGTTTCAGACTCCCTGTCCAAAAGCAGGGCATAGGAGAAGACAGATCAGGGTGCACACAAGTTACAGGTTTGAAATCGGGTTAGCTCTACTGTTGACTTCTGACCTCAGCATGTATGGATGTCACTGAAAAGATTAAAGTCTACACCCACTACTGTATGATCTACTGATAAAAACATCCACAATAGGGAAAATCCTTCAGCTAAGGGAGTCCTGACCATGCCTTGCTCAAATCTGGAGATGGTTCTCAGTTCCAACAGGTTACCCAAGATGTTGAAGGATGGGTCAAATGCAGAGATTGAATTTCTCTCACAAGGGATTGATAAAACATACCTTACTTTAACTTCATGTTCATCAATTACTACATAGCCTTTAACACACGGTGCTAATATCAAATACTTTTTAAATGACATGTGCTATCCTTAATCCAGTGTCACCCATCAATAAACATTGAATTTCCTTTGGGATTTATTTATGTATCTATCTATCTATCTATCTATCTATCTATCAATACCATCTTTTGTACTGGTGAAAGATGCCATCACTAGCCCAGGTTGAACACTGGTATAGATATGCGTCTGTTACTAACACTCATAAATCCCTTCTTTGTGGAGCAGGTGCTTGATGTCTTCCTCCACACACATTCCTCCTTTACATTCCTGTTTTGACCCCTCTGGGCCCCTACACAGTCCATGCATACCTTCTTAAATCATTGGCACAGGGATGACAGGAGGAGGCAGGTGGAGTTTGTCTGCACACACCTGTACTGTTGCCTCTTTGTCCCATGACATACACAGTACACAGGGCTTTTGTTGTTGGTGTTAGTCGAGTGTCTGGGGCTTAGGCTGCAGATCGTATGAGCACCACACTGTGAACGTGTTTGTGAAGAGCTGTAAGACGCAGAAGGCAGAGCTCAGACTGGCACAGGTCACATACTGTATGTTCAAGGTGATAAGAAAAGAGTGGGCTGTTGACGGCTGGTTGAAATCGGTTCTTTTCTGTATCACTCACTTGAATAGTTTTCCACATGTCATAAAACATAACAGAAAATGGTTTAGTATAATGAGCACTATGTCTTTATTCAGTAACAGTAAATTTGGTACAAATGTATTTAGTTGGGAAATGTTATTGTATATTTGCACTGCTTTGTTTACCTTTTGGATTCACAGAAACATTAACAGTCATTTCATCAGGTTTTATTGTCTAAAAGGACAAACTGCTTAATGCTGTATGATTGCCCATGTGTCTTCCACAGTGCAGGAGTAGAGAAGTTTTACACAGAAGGTCCTGGGCACACTCTGGTCTCATTCTTACTCACTCTCTCTGGAGCAGGCGCTGGGCTTACTTACATGTCTTACTCTTACTGACTCCAGAATCTTGTTCTGAAGTAAGTAAATAACTAAGTAAGTAAGTTAGTACTGACCTGTCTTTGCCCTGGACTTTGTCCTAAACTATGATTCGGATCTTGTCTTGGACCTGGTGCTTGGACCTGCCAATAGTCCTTGTGCTGAAATAGGACCCATACAAAGCCTGGGACCTGGCAAGATGTTTTGTTTTTTTAAAACTTCTCTCACCAACATAAATTGTATCATAGTTTTGAAATCCATAAATCTTAAACTGACCTGTTAATGCCTTCTGTGAGGTTTGCACCTAAATTTTTCTGGTTTATCATCCCTGTATCCAGGTCATAGACTTTGAAATGTAGTTTTCACTTCTGAAATGGCCTATAACAATTTACACTTCCCTAACATAACACAATATTTCTGCGGGCTCTACATAAAATCATTGCAACCTAATTCTTCAAACGCGATAATTTTTATCCCACCCTCCTGCTTCTGCATCCTGCATCTCTCCTGTCGCCATCAAAATAAATCTAATAGTGTTTGAGTGTTGTAACAGTGTCTGGGCCGGCACGCGCTGCAGGCACAGTTGTCTCTAATTGATGTGTTGTGAGTGTGCCTCTCGCTGTGTCTCTGATTGATCTGCCGATGGGATAGATGCTCTCTAGTCTCTGATATAATCCGTTACCAAGCTCAAGTACACTCAGAGAAGATGGAGAGGATACGGGACAGGCCCAGCTCTGTCTCCTCCTCCGTTTCTCCGTGTGGTCATCCATCCTTCAGGCCCTCTGCTGACCTGTGATTACACTTAACGCCGGGCACCTCACGGGAGCAGAGGGGAGGAGGGAGGAGAGTGATGGGACAGGCAGCCAAACGGATTAAAGCCCTGGCACATTTCACTGGAGGACTTCAGGGTCACAATGTCACTGCTGAAAATGGAGGACAGCATAAATAAAACAGGTTGTTATCTCGCTCCACACCCAGGGCCATATATTGTCCCATCTTTGGACGGGACAGGATACAATAACAAAACTGTCACCAACTCTGCACTACTTTATGTGTTATTTCTTACCAAACTTTCTGGGGTCCAGTTGCCTCAAAAACTCATCAAAGCAATTCTCCTTATTATTTTTTTGTACAAAGAAACTAGAATCCAACAGCACTTTTGGAGGGTCTGGTTCAGGTTTGATAAATGAATAAGGGAAGCTGAAATGAACTAGATATGTTGTGTTTTGTCTAATGAAGTAAGAGGTCGTAATAAACATGATTTAGACCATATAACTACATATACTATTATATATATATATATATATATATATATATATATATATATATATATATATATATATATATATATATATATATATATATATATATAATAATAATAGATAAAAGAAAGATAAAAACATTCATAATGTTTACAATGAACCATAACACAGCACAAATATACCAGAAGTATTTCCTAACTTTCACAACTACATGAAGTGTGGTTGCAGATATTATGTTTAGCAATATCTTTAATTACTTTTTCACAACAAATTTGTCATTGTCATTGTGTGAATAAGCTGCACTAAGTCATCAAAAAGATATGGTGATGTTGGCTTGACTTGTAACTTTTTTGTTGGAATAATTATGATACTTCGATGTAATTGGCTGCTGTTTACTTCCTGGTTGTTGTCAAGTTTGAAGATGAACTAATTGTGAAGCCCATCTTGTACTGTTGATGAGTTTAGCTTCCTGATACATGCAGCATTTGGAGGACTTTTTCTCCCACTCATAACATATATTGTTCATCTCTATGGCACCTGTCTGAAAGATTCTGAAAAACATGGATATTTCTCTGATGCCTTGTGATGGACCTGAGGAATGTGCAGTAATGTGCCCCTCTGTCTCCACTTGTTCTAATCTGATCTAATCCTTTCAGATCTCCAGGGCTTTAGCTGCACTTTTGGACAGACTGGTGTCCACTGCTCCAGTTCTGAGGACCATCTGTTTCTGTCCTCTACATTCCCCTGTATCCTTCTAACAGCCTTTGAAATATTACAGAGGACCTGTAAAATAGACTTTTGTCATCTTTTATGTGTCCTCTCATCATGAGCTTAGTCAAAGTTGTATTTTGAATGATTTATGCATGTTTTCAACCATCCCGATCCCCATCTATTTTTCTGCACAACTGATTATTAAAAAAAAAAAAAAACTACTACACTGCTATTTAGGGTTAAGAAATGTCACGTGTCAATTTCAGTCAAATCATGACCTATTTATTATGTTATAGTTTAATACTAAATACCCCCAAAAGACATTAAATGATCTCCTATCTGTTTGTCACTTCTTGGAATTCCCTTGATCCTCCTCTTCCAACCATACCAGCGAGGAACAGCTTAAGAGCACGCCTTATCATTCTCTTCTCTTCACTTTTAACACACTTTTCCCATTCTTTTTTTCAGCTTCTGCGGAATTTGTGCTTTGTACAACCAAAACAACATTCATGAGCGGGATTTCTTACTTCCACATCTTACTTTTGTGTGCACATTAACCTGCTGATGCTTGGATCTTTGTCGAGGTAGTAGGTGCTGACTCTGCTGAATACCGCCGCCACAGAGACAGTACATTTTAGTGTAAATGTGCACTTGGAAAATAGCAGTTTACCCCCATTTTGTGATGACATATCAAGTGGAAGAGAAAAGCTGCAAATTGCCATTTTTTCTTTCTGTCTCAAAAGCACTTTATAGCTCCCGGAGTAGGAGACGTCTGTTCTGCTTCTACTACGAGACAAATGAGCGACAAATAAGGGAAAGGCTGTCACAGAGACGAATAAAGGGCATTGGAACAAACCTGTAGAGTTTGTGGGTGAGCTGTGTAGCTGCAGATAGGACAGGGAATAGCGGAGTCGAAGCCTGTCAGGAGCACTGGAAAGTATGACTAGCTACAATTTTGTATGGCTACCAACCTGTCAGTAAATACTAACACTAGTATTTTCTTGTTTCTGTTGTGTCTGTCTGTCTGTTTTTTTCTGTCTTTCAAACATATTTTTATAGATAGATTGATAGTTAGATAGATGGTCAAGACAGAATCACAATGTCCCAGAGTTGCTTGAGTCTCAATTGTTGCTTGCAAGTGAATTTAGATTGTCTCACTCTTTACAGCACTGTCCTTAAGTGTGTTTTTCCTCTCTGCAGTCCTAATGTTGCGATGTTGGATTTCCATCACATCCTCGTACCCTTTCTGTCATCAGCTCCATTTAATGTCGTGACCAAATTCTTCCCATTGTGCCGCTTTGGTTAGTTTATAAAGTCCCCAGTAGGTAGGCGACCATCAGAACCATAGAAAACTGACAGAGCTGTGGACTGCGGCCGGACTCTGACATTTGCTGACAGCTCAGGGCTTTGACAGCGGAGTGGAGCAGACTTGACGCAGGTGACGCGATCACTGGCACCGGCTTCTTCCGGAAGAAAAAAGATAAACGTGGGGTGATGAAGTGCAATTGAGCACGCGGTCGTGCCCCTGCAAGCATTTGGAGCCCTACCCGCTGTGTGTGAGTCAGTGGTCGTGGACTGCCGGGACAGGAATGAGTGTGACCAGGGGGAGAGCAGCGTTCAGCTGTGGGATGGAGAGCACATGAGATAGACAGTGGTCTGCTGCGTAATGGGAGGCAAACAAAATGAGGAATGCAGAGAAAACTAAAAAGGCTGACATGTGTGCAGATGCACAGGCTTACAAATTCGACCAGTTCTGTCACAATCCATCCAAAATTGTATATTCCTAGTGCCTCTACTGGTGTGGACTTGCATCATGGGCTGTTTTATTGTACCCATATATATACATAAGAAAAAATAAATAAAAAATATCGATTGATCTTTTTTACTTGCACTGGTTGATCACAATTCTTGAATCCATTTTTTGGGCCTTCCTGAACATAAGGAGGATTGGCTGTATATTAAAAAGCCAGACAGAGCTTACAAATGAATAAAATAAACCATTATAACCTAGAACATAGCAAAAGTACATTTTGTATTACCAGATTAGCAGAGCACTGATTAGAGTGTATATAATTTCCTTCAGGTCAAAAGGAACCTATAATGTTGTCATATTTAAAACATTTAAGTGCAGACTTTGAGAAGTGAAACAAACAGAATATTCATAGCACATTCACATATTCTCCACATTTTCATGATGAGTGAGGCCTGCTGATCCCTGAAGGCAGCAATAGAAGAACAGACATAAAAGGCTTTGTTTTATTAATACTGTCCATGAATAAAACAGTCCTGAAGGATATAATGCAAAATAAAACAGATTGGAAATAGGCCATGGACATTGAAATCATATTCTTTACTCCCAAAGTCTGAGAAATCATTTGAAAGAAAAAAATCTGTTTAATAAAAGGTAGCTGTGGCTTTGAACCTGGCCATTTGTGGTTTCATTTTTTATGTAAATATTATGTTATAAAGTAAAATATGTTTTGCCCCAGTACAAGTATGTAAGTAGATTTCAGGGTCAAAATGAGACCACCGTGTGCATCTAATTAAAAAAAAGTTTTTATCCTCCAGGAATCAGGACGTAGCACTTTTGCACTGTTAGCATGCTAGTTGTTGCTAACATTACTGTGACGGCAAAACTGAAAGTGTGAAACATACGAATAAATGCAGTGAATAATTAGGATGCTTAAAAATGCATGAGAAAAGTGAGGAATAACTCCGGACAACCTATTAACCATTCAAAATAATTAAAATAAAGACAACCTAGTGATTTTTATATGTAGAATATTTCAGTTTGTGCGTTGTGTGAGTATTTATTATGCCTCAAAATTAGCTCTTTTTTTTTAACCTTTATTTACCCAGGAAAGTCCCATTGAGATTACTAATCTTTTTTTCAAGGGAGTCCTGCATTTAGCATTGACTGAGACACAAACATATCTTTCTAAACACAGAAGTGTCCTCTGTTGAAGTATTCATTTTATCTGTGTAGTTTTTAACGTGAATTTTTTAATATCTTTAAATATATACTAAATTTACCGTGTCTCAGCAAAAACCACACAGAGATCAAATTGGACAGGAAGTAATTAGGTTGCCGGGCACTTGTACACAGAGAATATAGGTTTTACATTGTAGTAATTGCAAAGTTAAATGCATAAAATAAAATTAAAGGAAAGTTGGTCCCACTTTGCAGTTTGTGAGGTGGCCTTTTGGAGCTGGGCCTGATGCATGTAAAACAGTAGGTGGAGGGGGTACTCTTGTCGTGGAGTGTTCCTTAATTACTGAGCATCCCTTTAATAGAGTCACACCACAGCAATTAAACACAACAGAGACAGTGCACGTAGAGGAGCCATTACTCACACAAACAACAGCACCCACGGGACACCACGATTAATGGCACCCCCTTATAGCTCATGCAGGGTGTCCACATGATGCAAGCGGGACAACTGGGAAAACTCCAACACGCCTTCATCGCACCGAGTAATTGTGCACTTGAGGGAGGGTACAACAAGTTTGGAGTAAAGTAAGAGTCAGCACGTACATATTGGGATGTTGTGAAACTGGACATAAGTGTGATGGGTCCTGGAGGATTGTGGGTCCTTATATTCAGCCGCTAAACAACCAAGAATTTAAGCTTTCCGTCCACTGCAAGCTTTTCTAGCACAAAAGGTGAATATAAATGGATCACAGATGCAACAAAAGGAGGGCTTACTCAACCTGGGTTCCAAAAAAATCAGACACTGCTTGATAAGAGTTGCAGCTCATTTGATTGTACAGTTGTTGTTGTTTTTTTTGCAAGTTAAAATTATAACTGGACTCTCACAACCAACCTCTCTTTCCACATTTATCACACACACAAAACTACACAAATACCACTGTGCAAGCAAAACTTAGCAGACATCCAGTCCTGTCAAATTTAAGTTTAATCTTTGTCCCCGTCTCCCTTACGACCAATGTTTTTCATCTGTGACAAAAGGTTTTTCCAGTGTTCAATACTCGGTCAGTGATTCCAATGATTCCAAGAGTCTAGTAATGCAGGAAAAAGTGACTCACTGTGAGCACGATGTGTGGCTGGCACTACAGGAGTTTAGTTTAGTTTGTGTTTCAACAAATTTCCGCAGATGGTTCAAAATCGTTCCAAGGTATTCTCAAGACACAAATGTTGAGTCTTAAAGTTTTCCAGCTGTTTGTAAGCTGCATTGTTCCACTGCCCCTGCTTCACTGTTCCAGGAGATCTGTGTCGTCCATGTTGACTGTCTCCAGTTCTGCCCCAGTCTGGGTATCATGATCTGTCTTCTTAGTTTGAACGGCCTTCTGATGTTGACACAGGTCAGTGAGTTTAGCTGGTTCATGTTTAAGTCTGAGCTCTTGAATTTGACTAACCAGCGCATGTGTCCCTTTCAGTCCTTTTTCTGGGAACTGCATATTGTTAATGTACAGCATGTTTGTGCCTACAGAGTCTGGGAAGAGTCCCCACAGCTCGGATAAATAAATGTCACCACCTGTGTCTCCCTCAGTGTTGAATCAGTCCACAGTCAGATCCATCAGTGTGTTCGACACACACAGCTGCTTCCACAAGAGAAGTAGGACACAGACTTTCTGTGATGAATGCAGAGGATTTGAGAAACTTGCGTTTGATTAAAAACTTCCATTTTAAATGAGCGAAGAGTTATTGCATTACATTACAACAGACCCAGTAACTCGTGATCAAATGTACATGTTTACATTCTTGTACACCAAAATGTAAATATAGTACTAGTATTTGGTATTATTTATTGTAGAGGCTTGACAGTAATGTCAGCAAGATACAAAGAACACAATCCATAAAAATGCATTGCCCTTTACCTTTCAGTAGATGTGGAAAACAAAAATATAAGTATGACTCCATGAGTAAGGAGCGTTATGTTTGAGAAACTGTCAACTTTGTATCAGTAGGAAACACTGGCAGCTGAAGAGCCTCACACAGAATTAAGGAACACGTTTTTGAATTGTGTAACACCCACAGTGCAGTGTCCACGGAGCTCTGATGTACTATAATCCCACTGATGGAGGTGACTGGGATGGAATGAATTGAGATTTAATGTCACATTGATCCTCAGTAATATTGTCCACAGTGTTTATTTAACCTCAGAACACTAACGGCGGGTGATTTTCACCCAAACAATTTTTTGTCATGTGATTTTTATTGTGTTTCTGCTGTCTGAGTTGCATGGGGCCTTGGGTAGCTTTAAGCTGTTAACTGATGTCAGTAATGGTATGTTTGTTTCCCTCCTCCATCTATGGTTTTTCAAGAGGTATACGTTAGTGATAGAGAGTAACCTATTTTACGGGTGGAATTTACCCAATGTTAGTGTTTGTGTGTTTAAATCAGATCAGGCGCTCTTTGTACTTTGCAAGGGAAACAACATTCAGGCCGGCCACATTCTCTGCCCCATTTCATCCACAGCTGTCATCCTGTCACAGGTTTGGTCACTCTGGCATGCTAACAAGTGAGTAACACTGTATGCCAAATTGTAGTACTCTTCTTTAATTTCCCAAGATACAGTATCACATAAAATAAAAAGGTACCACTGGGGACCCTTTAAAAAGGCAGCAACATTATTGAAAAATCAGGTAATCCTTAAGGAGAAATATCCAAACAAATAAAATAAATAATGGAGCTGGGAACTTGTTCTTTGGTCCACCTGTGTGTCCTCTCCATTACTACCCTGTCTGTACTGACTGTATTTAAGGCATAAGGTAAGTTAGAGTTATCCCAGAATTTCCATGTAATTCTTATTTAGTATAATGGCTATGAATAAACGTCACTTAATGAAAATTTCCATGGAAATTCATATAGTCCAAAACATTTGGTCAATTTCTTTTTAATCTCCAGACAATCTCCAGAATATTATATCGGGTAAAATATACCTGACATTAGTACTGGTGTTAATAATTTTAGAGTTCTAGGGTTAAACTGACCAATCACAGAGCAGAACGGTTTTAGACTGACCAATCACAGAGCAAAACTGTTTAACCAGTATTATTAGGGACATTTTACTTATGGCATCATGGTTTAGAAAAGCAGGCAATTTATGTTATGTTTTGGAAAGTTGGGTGTGTGATACATTATACAAAAATATAAATACATTCTCAGTCCGTGTACATTATTCCTGGATCACATCTCAACATATCGCCTGTACACACTGGTAGTTCAGCCTCTGTATTTTATTTTCTGACTGCTGTATCATTTTGTTTGCTTTGTGAGTACAGTCATGATGTCACTGTCATAGCAGCTCCCTGAAACCTGAACCTCCCTTTTGCCTCGAGAACCAAACATAAGAAAAAATATCAGATGGGAAAAACAACATGAACCATCTCTAACAGCCAATGCGCTTACATGTGCACAAGCATCCAGCTTATGACTATTATCCAGGTTATGATGGTGTGGTAACTATGGTACAGATATGACATGAGCTAAACATGTAGCAAACTTGAGGCTGTTTAACAGGTTTCTAACAACAAAAAATATATACATTCAAATAAGAACATAAGACTGTGGGGCAACACAAACAGACAGACGTTAGCCTGGCATTAAAAGGTGGTTGTATTAAACAATAGACTACATTTTGTTTATAGGGTTAAAAAATTATTACTTGAAAAGTCCTGGTTTTAGTCTTTTGGGAAAGTTGCTGCTCCTGCCATTTTTTTGTTACTTCAGTTTGCACATGCTCAGTACAGCACCAGTGTTGAGAAATCAGGATACTGCATCTACATGCAATACTATCAGAAAATCCCAGTGAGAGTATCCTGGTTTCTCATAACTTTTTTCCCTTATTTTCTTTAAATGTGACACTGGAGTCGGTTAAAAAATAAGTCTTACTTCTTCCCACTCCATTTTGAGTCTTTGAATCTCATCAGTCTTCATCTGTATGAGTCAGTCTTAGACTCAGATAGTATAGATTGCATTTATCTCTGTACCACTTTCTGTTTGTTCTGCTGTGACATAGCTTGAAATAAAGAAACTATAATAACTACTGTCTTATCCAGGACATTGAAATCAGAGTACTGCATATCCATATGGACATACACAGCCAGGATACTCAAAGCACATGTATTCGCACTCGGTGTTTGCACCTCTGCTCTCCTGTATTCTCTAAACTTGGCTCCTCTACTGTGAGTGAATGGCAGCTAATAATCTCCCAGATCAGAGATAATCAACTTACACTCTGGCAGTACGCGCCCCTGTCCGTCTCTGCTCCACTGTATTGATCAAAAAGCTTCATTCTTGTTAATTCTGCCATGGATCTTTACTCAACCTCATTTCATTTGTTTTAACAGGGCTCAGCGGCCAGTCAGTCAGCCAGGGCGCGCATAGACGTGTGTGTATTGTGTTAGTAAGAGCTGTCCATTAGCTTGTGTGTGTAAATAGCAGAAATCTGATCTGTGGTTTGTGGTCCGGGCAGCGTGTGGAGAGTGCAGTTCAAATTTAATGGTCTAATGAGGTGGAAACAGTGTAGCTATAGTCTCCGACCAAGTCTAATTAACCTTTTGGGTGTCTGGACAGTGGATACAGTAGTTTTTGCACAGTCCAATGCCATTCTATTGTTTTCTTGAGTTCAACTTGATGAAATTGGGAAGGTTTCACTGACATTTTTGCCCACACTTTGCCTGACCCTTCTGCTGTGCAAGGTGAACTTCATTAAATAAAGTTAATTAAGTAGAAGCAAAGGTGGCCGTTGGTGTAGACTTGTGTTTAATTAAAAGCTACTATTTCAAATGAGCAAGCGCTGATTGCATTAGACTACACTAAACTCAGTTACCCATAATCAGATGTTAAGTTTACATGGGTGCACACCAGATTTCTTATGTAAAAATAGTATTTGTCATCATACATACAAGGTAGATTGACAGTAATGGTACAAATATACAAAGTACACTTCCTTATCATCAAAATGTATTTACTTTTATCTTGCATTAGATGTGATTAACAAAAATATGAGCATGAGCAATAACAAAATACTGCATATATTTACATAAACTACCAGTCAAAAGTTTGCAATCACCCTCTCATTCAATGTTTTATTTTATTTTTATTTTTTTGTACAACTTTCTACTTCACAGAAGACATCAAATATATGAAGTAATACGTATGGAATTATGTAGCAAAGAAAAAAACAAAAAAGTTAGTTACCTGATCAAAAACATACCTGAAGTTGTGTTTTGTTTCATTCACACAGGCAAGTAACCCTTTATCATTAGACTCAAAACGCTCTATTCCACCCTCTGATGCCAGTAGTTTTCAAGTTAACAGCTCCTTTTACCTTTAGTTCAATAAAGATGGAAAATTCCAGGGCTGAAATTATGCAAATGTTTCTAGTGAAGGTGTACAGATATTTTTTAATACCTGCTTCATCAGCTTCAGCAACACAATAATAACATCCATGAGGGTCTGTCACTTCCCTTCTTCATAACACCTGTCTCTTCCCATCTGTGTTTGTTATTGTCATCTCAACACATGCCCCTCCCCTCCTGGTGATGGCACTGTCTCCCATCTCCCCTGTCGCGCTAAGTCAAATCCAGTAACAGCAGTATCAGTATTCAGTCTTTGTGCATTTTTTAACACTACCCCAGGCCTTATTGTGTTGAGTCTGTAAAGTACTGAATAAACAACTCTTCCTTTGTTTGGCCCCTGGTGTTGCTCGGCTCACAATTCACTCGCCAAAAGCACACAGCATGTTAGTGTTCGGACGTGTTCTTTTATCATGTCGGTAATGATGGCACAATTTTCCTCTCATCTCAGCATGGCCTGCACTTGGCTTCAAAAACATCCCATTTACAACGTGCCAATTACCGCTTCCGTCACCGCACACATACTCTCGCAAATGCTAAAGGTTTCTCAGACAAAGCAGGTGTATTTGTTGGGTGTTGTTGAACAAAGAGATGATGCTTGGCTTAAAGGACTTTAGGAGATATGCATTTTAAAACGTGTCAAGATCAGTGATTTCTAATTGTCAATGATCAGTTGGGTTTTTATAATCGAGAAGCCCAATGCCAATCCTCTGTCAGTATTTCTTGTTTATTTCTTTAGAAGATGTACATTTTAAAATTGATTTAATCTACTGAGTGGTGTTACAGAGATATTTGCTTTGTGTAGAATAGTGCTGTGTGGTTAATCACATTTGAATGAAGTTAAAAGTTCAGTCACTTCTAATTGTCAGTGATCAATTGGGTTTTTATAATAAGGGTCCACAGCCAATCTTGTGTCTGTAAAAATAGATTTCAGACATTTGAGGAAGTAGTATGACTATTTTATTGTTACATGGCACTGATTAAAAAGTTTCTATTCTACACATTCAGGAAATTTGCATTTATAGCAATTTCATTTGTTTGTCAAATAAACATATTAGTTAAAAAAATCTTTATCGCACAATATGAAGAAAATAATTGGTCGTTAATTGCTTGTTTTGTCATATCGCCCTAGTCCTTGTATACAGAGGAGCTAGATCATGTTCATGTTATTCCTCTTTTGAGCTATTCCCTGTTGTTTACTATAACAATGGAAAAACAGTTGTTTGTAGCCAAGTTTTAAGTGTATCTGCAGTATTTTGAACTTCCCTATCTCACAGTGCTATTAAGCTGTTATACTAAATACAGACACAGAGTTATTTCTTTCTTTAATTGCCGATGTACTCTTATTGTTCATAATAGTTCATTATCTTTTGTAGAGCAGATGGACCTGTGATCAGCAGGATGCAGCTTGAGCTGTTAGTAGATGTGAGAAAAGTGTGGGTTTACCTCATAGGGAGATAACAATCTCTGTCTATGCGTTACATCGACCCACACATATATATTACATAGTCAATAGTCTGTTTAAATGTATTATTCTATCTTAAAAGTCCTATATTACACAAAATGGATTTTTCTCACCTTTAAGCCATGTTATAATGTTGTTACCTCCTCAAGTGGTGTAATTTTAAACACAGTGGAGCACTTCCTGTATTACCATGACATCACTAGGTGGAAGACTGTTTTCTATTTGAGAGAAGAACTCAGCTATAAAATATGCAAGCTTTGGTTAAAGTACAGTTTAATGTTTAGCCATTTACCCTGATTTACCCTGACCCATTTACCCTGATTTTTGTATGGATGTTTCTATACTACTGCGTTGCCACACTGAAATTTCCCTTTTGTGAGCCAAATGAAGGTCCTCATATCTTACCTTACACCTATAATCTTATCAATATCAGTATTACTGGACTGATACTTATATATTTTATTTGCACTTCAGTCAGTTTGTATCAAATAGTCAAATCAAACCAGGCTAAAGTTTCTTCTCTCATCACAAATGAGCCTCTAAGTAGTTCCTAACCTTAAACCATTACACAATAAACCCTCTCATTAACCTCCCATTTGTGTTAACAGCCCATCTAACTACAGGCTTTGTTAGCTTCTATTTGTGTGTATTAGCCCCACACATGCCACAAAGACACACAATGTTGTATGTTAATCATGTGTGTTTTTCTTATAATGACAGAACAGACTGGAGCTGCTTATTGAGATAGAGCTCTGTATTAAGTCCAACTGCTAACACACATATGCTTCAGAAACAACTGCCTCCAGGGTACCAGTATGTGTTTGTGTGGCGTTGTGTTAAAGGGTGTTCAAGCATCTGTTAGCTTGTTTTTTCCTGTCATACGCGTGCATACATTTAGCTCCAAGTTATTTCCTTATCTTTGTTTAAGAAATACAACCTTTCGTCATGCTTCACTGTCTCAAATGGCCGCAGTGGCTTTGAAAAATAATAAAACGCTAGCTGAATACGAATTGACTTTGCTAGTTTCTGTGGTATATAATAGTGAAACTAAACTAAGCAGCTAGATTGTCCCACAATTGGGTAAATCCAAATTGTAGATAGAATTATTACACAGGGGAAAAGAGGCTAATGAGGAGCAAGTGAAACTAATTGAAAATCACAAAAGCGGCAAATGAGGAACAAATAAGACAGGAAACAAAGTCTGAGACTGTAGTAGAGCTTCAGTTGTGTGTGTAATCCAGTAATCTCTTACAAATGTTAATGCATTTTAGTAAATGTGCTCATTACTATGCGTGGAACAATACTATTTAGCACCTGTAACATTGAGCACATAACAATTCCTTTTGGGAAGCTGATGAAAAAAATAACTAAATATTCAAACAATGCTGAGTGTTGGTTGTGTTTGATTGTGGGTTTGCACTGCTTTCTCATGATTAATTACGTACACAAAAGTTCTTCTTATGTATATATTTTTTACTTTAATGGTGCATTATGTAATTATTCTGGTGGGGCGTTCTCTACTTGTTGTCTTCACTGAGATGTTATTATCGCTTTACTTAGAATATTTCACAATATGGCATTAAACTAATCTATTTCACATTTATTCTATTACAGGTTTTTCAATGCTGAAAAATACCTTGAAAAACATGTATTCTTACTGTGAATGTGCTTGCCTCTCCAGAAATCTGACCTGTAACTTGGCCTGGAGTCTCACTTGCGCGTCTCTATGGACATAGTGAAGGTTGATGCCATACTGCGGACCATTCCAGGCAAAGAAATAACATCTTACTGGAGACAAGTAGCCAACAGACACTTTACTTTTAAGCTTTTAATAGTTTACTGCACATTTTGTTGTAACTTACTGTAAATAGATTCAACATAACCTATACATTTGCTTCACTTGTCACTCAGTTATACTTTTTCTACCAATAAAACATAATAAAACCATTAGGGCTGCTTCAACTAATTGTCCCTGTATTGTACCATATGTCCCCTTCGTTCCACCTCTTCTGTGTAATTTTTAATTCATGTCCCACTTGCTCTGTTGGGCTTTGTGCTCAGAGTGAGTCTGGATCATACTGGGGCTGTGATGGGCATGTTAAGGCCAGTTTCAGAGGTGATGAGGGACCGACCACTGTCAACCCTCTGCACTATAGATCGTTTGCTTTTCTCACCGCCAAGAACTGACCAGGAGAGAGAGAGGGAGGAGATAGAGAAAGAGAGCTAGAGGGAGAGATAGAGAAAGACGGAGAGCGAGATAGAGTGAGATAGAGAGGGCAAAAGAGAGAAAGAGAGACATAGAGGAAGAGGGTTTTAGGGAGGGAGAAAGAGACGGTGAAAGAGAAAGGGAGAGACACAGAAAGGGGAGGTAGGGATTAGATTGTGGACAGTCCCTCTGCTCGGCTCTGGAGATGTCTTACTTGCTGCTTGTTAGTCCGTGTGCCCGCTCCACGCTTTGCTGAGTGAGTCTGCGATTACGGTGAGGGAGCTGTGTGCATCTCAAGTGTGTTGTACTAGCACAGTGGTCCTGTCTCTTTGATGACTGCTCCTGGGTCACTGATGCAATCTCTGCGAGTTTTGGTGAAAGGATTCTTCTAAAGAGTCAGTGGAGGTGGATAGGTACTCAAATCTGGACTTAAATTCTACTCCCTAATGCAGAAATCGATGTAAATAGCAAATATAAATGCAAAATACTTGGGCTCACTGCTAGTACTTTTGCCATCTACTACCAAGGCCAAAGTTACTACATTGTGACTGCTACTACTACAACTTTGCTACCCCAATATCTGCTTCAATTACTAATACATCTGGCAAAGGACTCTGTGGGTGTTAACCAGTGTACAGTTTGTCATTAAGGGGATATAGATAACAAAATTATTCCTTAAAAGTCATCTTTAAAGTGTAACTGTCTGGTGGAGAGTCTACCTAATGCATGTCTCCATGGAGGTTTTAGTACTTTGCCTGATAGTTTCAACAGCTGTGAATGTTGTGTGATTGAGAGTTGGTGGTGGTCGGAGGGACCGTTGGCGCCGGTTGACTTGGCAGCTGTGCTTCTGTCAGTCTGTCCCAGGGCAGATGTGGCTACAACAGTAGTTTACCACCACCGGGTATGGAGTGAATGAAGAATGCTTTGTAAATAATCCTCTGTAAAGCATCTTTGTGACATATGTCTGTGAAAAGCGCTATATAAATAAACACTTACTTACTTACTTTTATTGTGCACAAACATGCATTTATACTCTAAGTGGGCCTGCCTCTCCACCAGCCTGAGATGTAACTTATTTTCTTGTTTCCACAGTGATAGATAGGTTTAATGCCATAAAACTTTCCAGGAAAAGCAATAATCAGAATAAGAATGTATTTGTTATTTCAGTATAAAAAATACAGACTAATGAAACCCTGTACTGTAATGTCCAGGTTATCAGCAGCATAAAAAACAATAAATAGTTAAAAATATTGTATGCCAAACACAGTCTTGATAATATCTCCATGGGGACAAACATGTGGCAGACCCTAATGCCCTTAGAAAAGTTCCACAGTGCTCCTTTAAGTCAATCAATATTTTAAGTGTAGATTAAATGACTTGAGTAAATCCAACCAGAAAAGACTTAATAATCAGAAGCGCAGCCTGCTACAGTCCGCAGCACTTCCTCTGTGGGTGAAAGCAGGTGCGTGTTTGGGTGTGAGACAGCCGTAGACAAAAGGGCTAGGGAACATCTGGATGGCGGTGATAGCTCTGCTCACTGGCGTCACGAGCCAAATTAATCAAAGCTGGTGTTGAAACTGTCGAGTGTGTCTGCGAGTGTGTGTGACGTCCATTAGGAGTCCATCCACGTCCTGGACAGTCCTACGCCGCCATATAGTCGTCCTGGGAGGGAGGAGTGGAAATATAAATCAATTGGTTGACGTGGGCAGGGTGATTGCACTCGATAGCACAGTTGGCCCTGGTGAGAGAGGAGCAGACACATTATGTTGTCGCCTCCTGGAAGACGTTCAGATCCACAGAAGAGTGACACCGTGTTTCGTGCTTTTATACCCAACATAAACGCTGTACATGCTAAAATTGCTTCACAATATGAGATTATTATGTATGCGAATGTTGCTACAACTTGAGTAAAATATCAAGATCGGATTCAATGGATTTAATTTTCAAACTGAATTATATCAATTTGGCTAATTTAAATAACTAATTAGTAACATTACACTAATCAGAAAAATAAAACCTTTGCAATTGTTAAAGGTCCTACATCACACAAATTTGACTCTTGTGAGTGATGTTAGAATGTTGTTACCTAATTAAAACATACCTGGAGTTGTGTCTTGTTTCATTTACACATGTTTGAGTAACTCTTAATTATTAATCTGTCTACATCTCCAAAGCTCAAAATGCTCTGTGCCACCTTGTGATGTCATGAAGTGGTAGTTTTCAAGTTAACAGCTGCCTGTTACCTTGTGTTCAGTAGAGATGGGCAATTCCGGGTAAAAAATAATCCAAATTATTCTAGGTAAGGTGTATAAAGTTTAAAAACACAGTGGAGCATTTCCTGTATTACACCATGACATCACAAGGTGGAACAGAGTTCTCTCCATTTGAGAGACTAACACAGTTTAAATGTGTGTTAGACGTGTGAATGAAATGAAACACAACTCCAGGTATGTTTTTGATGAGGAAAGAACATTATCAGAAAATAGTATAATATGGGCCCTGTTAGCCTTGTCTTCTGACATGAGAGTTTAACTGTAATAACTACCACTTTTCAGCACTGGAGCTACGTTTGTTATTAATTTAAGCCAAGCAAAGCACTTATTTCAATGAAATTTCTAATGATCCACTTAAATTGTAGGGACTGAACAGACCTAAAAGTAATTTTAGGGAGATATTGTGTTACATTTTGCAAACGTAGCATTTAGGCTAGCTCGAGCTTGGGTTCATTAGCATTCATTAGCATTAACTAATTAACAGGAAAAAAAAACATTAGCATAGCTGCCTTAGCATTTGGCTCTCCACCTTTGACATGAGCATTTATCTCTAATTACTACCATTTTTCAGCGTGGGACGATCGTTTTAAAACTTTTCTACACCCTAAATTAAGCAGAGGAAAAGTTCATTTATTTTAACTTCCTAATTTGGGATCTTTGAGTTTTGCAGGGCCAGATTTAGCAAATCACAGTGGTACAGAAACAGTGGATTTGATTAAGGCTCTCTGTCCATTCTTCTGACCAAATTGGAAACACGGCACCATCACTTATTTCCTGGCTTGACTGGAGGGTCGATAAGAATTAGCATTTCCTCTCCACCAGCCCACTTTGCAAAGAGACTCACAATTTTAAAGTTAGCATATAACAGGACGTATAAGTCTGTATTTTCATTTGAATAGCTAAATCCATGATGTTCCAAACATTATGGGCATCTTGGGCTTGCTGTGGGCTACTATTTCATGTAAAAGCCCGTGTATGATAATTGTATGGATTTTCTCTCCTGCGTGGCTCATATTGACACCTGCGTAGATCATGTTAACTGCCGAAGCGCGCCGGGTCGTGAGTTTATGCAATGGTCAATGCGATCCCGAGGAGGAGATAAAGAAAGTGTCCGGACACACAGAGGATGGTAGAGCTGTGTGTATGGATAATCCTCGTTTAGCTCTAAAGCCTCATAAAGCGTCCTCAGCTACGTGGGCCACTTATGTTTCGCTTTTGAGAGAGTGTTGCATTAATCAGTGTTAAATACCTACTTCTGTTTGGACCAGACTATTACAATGAGTTTAAATCGATCCTATTAGTTTGGATGAGGTTTTTGGTTAGAAATCATGATTGTATTGTTGAAAACTAGCTGATGAAAATGTATATGTGTTGATTACCAGTATTTGGATTAATCAGGTATCTATGTAATCCCTCAGTCGTTTAGGTATGGTCCATTGCAATCCACTGTAAAAAGGTAGTTTCAGTGTAGTTAGCCTCATGGAAATTATGATAATAATAATTCATTTCCAAAGCCTTGTGCAGGTTTATTCTTTGTTACAACAGTTTCTGGATAGATCCTGACTTCTCTGGCTGCTTGCTACTCAAGAGTCTGCCTCAGGCCTCTGAGCTCTGAGTATTTATACTAGAATAACACAACATCATAGATTACACAGTAGATGGGTGGCGTCAGGGAGCCATGATGAAAATCAGGAGTTAACATGTGCAATTAAACAATACAAGATGTGGTACATTTCAAGAGAGAGAGATCTGAAAGACAGCGGTGTAGCCTGAGTGGAATGATGTGTAAATACTATTGGCATGAGATTAACAAGGAAGGGGTTATATAAGGTTTTCTAGAATGTTTGCAAACCAATTTTATTTTAGTTAGTTCAGTGTAGTTAGTTTCCCCCTTCAGACAGATATTTAAGGCAGTGAATTACCAGAACATTGTAACTTTGGGATGGAACAATAGAACAGAACACCCCAAAACTATAGCACCTATACAATTACAGGGCAAGTAAGGAAGTACAGGGTGAGTAAAACTCCCCCATAGGACAGGTGTATTACTATTCTAGCTATCCTGTTCTTACTCAGGGCGGTATAAACTCTAGCATTTCAGACCAGTACTTTTGGATTGAAACTGGCTTCTTCATGGCAGCTGAAACATCTCTATTTCAAAATATTGTCTTCCTTTGAAACCGTTTCACCATTCTCTTGTGGAATGTTAATTTTGGCATTCTTTGTTGTCAGCAGTGCGTCAAATTCATCTCGCTTGGAAGCAATACATCTTTGGCTTGCTAATGTTTAAAAGCATTAGGCTACTTCAAGTCTATTTTCATACAACATGCTTGTCTTGATTGATGGCCCATTTGTTTTGAGGTGTCTTCAGAAAAAGACTTGGTTTAATCATCTTAATTAAACAGCCGCTGGTACTGCTGCTGACGAATGGTTTCCATGTTAGTTGCATGTTGATTATTGATATTTATCTCCCCTCTTTCTCGCATCCCTCTTTTGCATTGTCTTTCTTTGTATGTCAATGAGTCCAGGAAGCGCTGACGGCTGTGAAATTAAATTAGAGCCACCTCCCTACACCCCTCCTCTCCGACCTCTTCTGACATGCTAAGATTTTAATGATCATGATGCTGGGGCACTCTCCAAATGGCAAAGGCTTAATTGAGAGAAATGATGAGGACAGAACTCATCTAAATAGAGGGACAAGGTTTCAAGAGAGGTCGTTCTGTCTACAATTGCTCATTTCTAACCCCCACTGCAAAGATGTGTGGAAATTTCATTAAGTAACGGTGCAGAGATAAATCAATATGACAAATCTGGCACCTTAATTGTGTTGCACTCAGCAAAGAATACAGCAGGGGGCGCTGTGGGAGGCAGGTGATACTGGTGGTCATTGGGGATTGAAGTTGATTGATTTGGAGTTTGCTAATTTGCTGAGTGCCTTTGTGTACATACAGTTTATCAATGCTCTCTAACTACCGTTATTAATAGCGCCATGCTAACGCAGCTAAAGGCTAAAGGGTTAGCCTAGTAATGAACTTCTCATTAGTGACATCATTAGCCGCCGCCTCTCCTGATTCCAATCGCGCCTTTGGGGAAAAAATCCGGAGATCTGCTTAAATCACTTCTTCTTCTCCTCTCTTCTTGCAGGGGGTTAATGTGAATGACCTGCCCTCCAGTCCACCCACACATGGCCCCAAGCGCGAGCCATCACTCCCCAGCTCGACCTGGGTCTAATCTGTGATTATGTGTCAAGCAGGAGGCCATTTATTCCAGATTAATTTATTCATCTTCCCCGTGTGCTGTCCACTGCAGGGGATTGATGGTGCAATATATCCAGGGAAGGAGAGAGTAAGATGAGAGAGAGATGATCATTTCTGTGCTGGGAGCAGAGGCGGCCTTGGTTCACTGCTTTACCATATCTACAACTCAGGCCTAGTGCAATCAATCAAGCAATTAAATAAAAACTACATGGACATCTGTAAGCTTTATTGGATTTTGTCATTGTAAAAGTTTGGAATGTGCCCTGCAGATGAACAATCGAATAAAAAGGTTTGCACATTTTTTATATAAGTGGAGGTAAAATTGAGTGGGTTGGTGCTTCTCATTGTTAAAAAAAAAAAATTCCAAGAGCTCAAAGCAATTGGAGAAGGGACACCTCAAAAGCATAAATCCAATGTCACAGTATATACAATATTCTGAACTGAATCTGTGATCTTGTAGTTTAAATGACCCATAACCAGGGGGGCCTTGAGGGCACCAGCACCTTCTAGGATTGCACATGCACCTCCTATCGCCCCAAACAGTTTGTCTCTTTTTAGGTCATGCAGTATCACCTAAAATATTCAAAAAGCAAACTCTTTATATTCAGCTAGTTAAATAATAAATAAAAACTAGATTACAGGGTGTTAATTTAGTGTTAACGTGTATAGAATAGCGAGTGTCACATGGAAGACAGCACCTCCATAGTTCTCCCTGCTTGCAACGCCCCAAAAGAATTTACAAAAACTATTTATTTTTAAGTGCTTTAAAGAAAAATAAAACTACAAGAAAACTTCAGTAATAGTTTTTGTGCTTTTTTCTTAAATTAGTCTAACAAAACTCAACCATCAGAATAAAACATGCCAAAACCTGGTCGGTCAGTCCTCAGTCCTGCCACCACACTGTGAGCTATTCAAAAGAGCAAATTACCTTCACCTCCTCCTGCTCTCATTAATATTTGTTCTGAAGCAGCAGTTGGTATCTGTTAATGATTCTTTTTAAAATTTTTGTGGCACTGACGTTTGACTAATCCAAGCTTTTTTTGAAAACATTAAAAGTAAAATCATTCCCACTTATAGGAAATAGGCAAATGTCAAATGATCAAAGTCTGAATGAATTTTCACTTCTTTTGCATTTTCCTTTTTATTAAAGCCATGCCCTAAGGTCTTATGAAAACCAGGCCTTTGATCAGCTTTAGGGAGAACATTGGTAACTATCTCACGCTTCTCTTCCTCATATTTATAAAGATTGTTTCTCTTAAAGGTCCTGTATTCCACAAATTTGACTCTTGTGAGCCTTAAGCCATGTTAAAATGTTGTTACCTCCTCAAAAACATACCTGGACTTGTGTTTTGTTTCATTTATACATGTTTTATTAATTTTCCTACTTTTTTCACACACTTTGAACCCTGCGGCTTAAACAATTATGCAGTTAATTTCTAGACGTTTATCCGCACAGTGGATGCATGCACAGCCTGAGTGCTGAACGAGCCGCTATCTGCCCAGTTAACATGAACTTGCAATGCTAGCTAGTCCTGCTGAAATGCTGAAATACCTTAAACTTCAGTAGCCGGACATTCACTCATACCTGATTGATACAACTAGCCAAGCCCCCGGTAGAGCCTAAAATCTGCTGAAATCCCAAAAGACATTGGCATGATACCAGACAGGACAGCGGCTCTTTCTGCAGGAGGCATGCTCAGCAGTGACGTAGTGGTGTAGTGATGTAGTGTAAGAGCGAGACAGACAGGTAGAAGAAAGTGTGTGACGAAGTCATTTTGAGGCTATTCAATCCCGAAACTGAAGACGATGACTTCGATGACTGGTTTCAGTGCACAGGAGTAGGAAGCGATCATTGACTTTTCTGGTAGGTAAAAATACCTACAGTAAACAATCTTTCTGTGTACCATCTTTCTGTGTAAATATCTCAAGTTACAATGTGGATGCCTGTGGCTTATAGACAAGTGCATCCTATATATGTACAGTTTTTTTTTTCTTTTAAAATTTTGTTGATGCGGCTTATATTCAGGTGCGCTTAATAGTTCGGAAATTACGGTAACCCTTTTATTATTAGTCTGTCTACATCCCTAAACCTTAAAATTCTCTGCTCCACCTTGTGATGTCATGTAGTGGTAGTTTCAAAAAATTGCATCTTTACCTTTAGTTCAGGAGAGATTATCAATACTAGGCCTGAAATTATCCGGATGATTCCAGTGAAGGTGTTTGGAGTTTGAATACATAATGGTGCACTTTCTGTATTTGCACATGACATCACAGAGTGCAATAGAATGTTTTCTGTGTGAGAGAAGAACTCTAAAGAAGTGTAAATATGCAGGATTTGTGTGTATGAATGAAACAAAACACGACTCCAGGCATGTTTGTGATGAGGAAACAGCATTATAACATGGATTAGAAAATAGTGTAATATGGGCCTTTTAATAGTATGCAGAAGTAAGTGTTTTGCCCTATAGAAATGGCTCCTCTTTGAGACTCTCAGTGTGAGTGGTGTACATGCTGTGATGGCTATTACGTGCTCAAGAGTAAAGTGAACAGAATGAGGTGATGGCGAGCGTTTGTCAGCCCGAGGTAAAGAGGCTCCTTCATTCATCACCACACTCATCAACAACAGGCCATATGTTGACTTTGTAGAGCTACTTTATCCCCGTCTGCTCAGAGCCTGTCTCCACCTATGCATCATAAACTACACTCATGTGACTGAAGGAGGGCTCTTCTCAAAGCACCAGATAGGAAGGCAGAAAATGTTGAATATTATTATTTGGATTTGATTATTTAATGATGCTGCAGTGAATATAAGTGAGTCTATTCTAATCAATAGTCCGCTTGTGAAGAAAAGTTAAAAAATAATATTCAGAATGACAGAAATTCTAATCTAAAACGCAATTTCAAATCACAGTACAATTTGTACATACGATATAGATTTTGCTTGACCATTTTTCCAACCATTGAAACATTAATTCAACAATTAAAGGCGTTTTCATTTAATTTTATTTGGCAAATAATTATTTCTGTGTACACTGGAGAAGTTTTGGTTTAAGGTAACAGTTATGTCCTATAGTGCGATGTCATGATTTCCAACCAAAATGATAACACTAAAAAAAAAAAAAAAAAAAAATCTGTAGCATAATTATCTTAGAAATAATTAACTGCATTTGAGTTGAGATTAGCTCTCCCACTGGGCTGACATGGCTGCTAGTCAGTACCAATGGCCCCTCCAACCACCACCAGTCATTCATTCACGCTCCACTTTAGAGAATGACTCATGACTCAAATTGTCTTGCCTTGACAAAAGTTCTTGGATTACTTTAAATAACTGTTGAAAAGACTTCCCTTTACCCCCTTATATCTCTTTCTCTGTTCCACTGCTCCTTTCCTCTTGCCTGTGGCTCTCTTCTTTAGTAGGCACATGCTGTCCGCACTCTGGCCCTATGGGAAGTCTGTCAGCGTGTTTGCATGTCTGACTTAACCCCCTCGAAGTCAAATGAGGCTGTTATCTCCTTAAGGCTGTGGACGGGTTTGTCTTTGATTCTGGGCGACCACAGTGCAGATGTGGGAGATGTGGGGGGTGTGGGGGTGAGGCAGGCAGAGGACCAGTGCAGAGGCAGTGGGATTGGAGGCATGAGCAGACTGTGAAGGGGGCCCTCTGGCTGTCTGTTTGATAGTGTTCACAGGGATAGCACTATGAGTGAGGTGCGAGGGAAGGGTCCTTCTCCAAGCAACACTATTGTTAAGGTAGAGATGGCCATCACTCAGATAAGTACTTGGGACTGTTGCCACGGGAATTCAAAACTAAATATTATAATGTTTTAAATGGTCAAAAGTCCCCAAAAAGAAACCCATGCATAACATACCCATGCATAACCCACTGTATGGTATTAAACGTAAAAATTTCTATGAAGACAGTCAGGTGAAGCCACTAAACAAAGTTGCAAGTCAGATCTGAGGAGAGATGACCCCAGAAGTATTTTTAGCAATAGAAACGCCAGCACTAAAACAGAGACTAAGATTTTTCATAGAAACATGCAATTGATTAGTATTATTTGCACTTTATGTCATACTTCATGTCATTTTTACAGAAAATTCAGAAGTTGAATTCTGTCTTCATAAATGAAAAGATAAACTCAATCCACAGTTTTCCTTTTTATTTGCAACTCTACCTCCTATAGGGAAATACTTGGACATTTCTTGCAGGTAACTCAAGGACGTAGAGGCTTTAAAATTGGTGCCTCTCTTGGCGCTGCCAGATGCCTACACACAATAGAGAGACTGATGGGAGCAGCTTATTGCAAGTCAAGTCAAGCTCGCTTCCACCTCCTTTCCTTCTTTCCTCTCTCTTCTTTCCTCTCCTCCCTCCTCCGTGTCGCGTCCTATCTCTCCCTCTCTCTTCCCAGATGTGGCGCATTAATTCCACATCTGGTGTCCCTATTACTGTTCACCGTCACAGTCTGCACACGCTCATTTGTGTCTTCTGTACGTCTCTATATGAGTTTGTGTGAATGGAGCGTGACAGATGCTCGTACGCCACTTCTTAGTCCAATGGCTGTGTTTTGAGGACCAGTGGGTAGAGCAGTTATACATAGAGGAGTCATTATGCGTGTCTGTTACACATAGGGGAGCACTCCAGACATCAGCTGAAGCCCTCTTTACATTTAACACAGATTTCAATAATCCGTGCTCCTCAGAGGGCTGTGTGTTTCCGATGCATTGCCCTGGTTGCTAAAGCTTGATGGACATTATCAGCCTGACTACAAAGCATAATGGTGTACAACTCATACATAAAATAAAATCGCTATCTCGAGCAGTTTCACACTTCAACTGTCATTAAAGGTCCTATATCACGCAAAATTGACTCTTGTGAGCTTCAAGCCATGTAAGATTGTTTTCACCTCATCAACAACATCTCTGGAGTTGTATTTTGTTTCAGTAACTCGTTATTATTAGTCTGTCCACATCTCCAAAGCTCAAAAGATTCTTTAACACCTTGTGATATCAAAGCATTAGTTTTTAAATTAACAGCTACATTTTACTTTAATCCAAAAAAGATTAACAAGGGCTGAAATAATCCAAATGATGCTACTGAAGGTGTATGGAGTTTAAAAAGACACGTCCTGTATTACCATCTGTTTGAGAGAAGAACTAAATATGCATAATTTGTGCCTTAAACATGTGTGAATGAAACAAAACACAACTCTAGGCATGTTTGTGATGAGGAAACCTTACAACAGATCCTGCAAGATGGGCCCAAAAAATATTCTGCAGACTTTTAAGAGCTTTGTGATAATGTTTTCTCCTCATCATTAACTCACTAGAAGTTGGATTTTGAGGTGATACTGAGCTGAAAATAACTGGTTTTAGCTCCCCCTATCTACAGGTTTCAGGATATTGAAAGATTAAGACCATTGCCATAGTGATGAACATATGAAAACAATACGGCACATCTTTTGAATAGAAAAAGTGATGGCGATAACAGGAAGTGGAAACCCATGAATACACGCCCACTGCTCTGTACTTCATTGATAAAAAAAAAATCTAAGAATACATGTAGACTTTAACAGTGTTGTGTAGATAATTTGGCACTAGTAGACATATATTTATAGATTAGTCCATTGATTGTTGGTGTTACATCACATCAAAAATCTGTACATGCTACAGCTATTGTAACTATAGTTTCAGCTTCTTGTTTATGCTGTGCACGACTTTAGATTGACAATTCAGAAATGCTATAATACTATTTTATTCTGATGATTAATTACTATAGCAGTTTTGCACATTTTTCATCTAAAACCCATTTAGACCAAAGTCAGGCACAAACATGGGTGTATGAGCAGCTAACCAGTACATGATTTATATTTTTAATGGAAGACTGTTTTGGCATTTGTAAACACTGCATAACTCTAAACCTCAGAAAGCACAAATAACTGTTTCAACTCTCTGCACATACGCATACATATTTAATGTGTTTACTTAACGCCAGTGCTCTCTTGTAATTATGACCTGCCTCTTCACATACAAAGTCTATCGTGATCTTATTAACGACTGCAGTAAATACCCCGCTCAAAGTGATCAGGGGGATTCTGGGCCGTGGCTTTAGATAATTTCCTGCTTTGTGTTGGTTGTCTGGCTTAATTAAAGATGCCCTATGCAACTTTCCGGTGGAGTGTTCATTACCTGCTTGGCTCCATAGATTTGATATTACTTTGCCTGAAATGTTGTAATGTTAAATGCGTTTATCTCCAAGCAGATGCCTCCACATAGGTCAAATTACAAGTCAGATTTGCTTGTCTCCATGGAGATGTTATTGCATTGCCTGGAGTGTTCCACTCTATGGCATTAAATGTATCTATCTCTATGAAGATGAGAAGTTGACACCACCAGGTTAAATTACAGGTTAGATCGGCTTGTCTCCATGGATATGCTATTGCTTTGCCTAGAATGTTCTGCTATATGGCATTAAACGTATCTCTCTCTTATGAAGACAGGCAGTTTACATTTCAGATCTGTGGAGAGGAGGCCACGCTCACAGTAAGAATCATGTTTTTCAAGGTAATTTTGAAACATACGACAGTGTTTCCCTTTAATACAGGAGACTATGAGGTCCCCTATAGTCTAAAAACAACCTGGACTATACACTGGCATCGCAAAATCACACTTTGCTGCCCTTTGTCTGATCATAAACATTTAAAATTAACAATACTGGGCCAAAAGGAGTGCTTTAACATTAACTATAGGGAATAAAGGCCATTTATACTCCACAAATTGTATAAGATGTAATTACTAAAATCTAAATTACTTGTGCCACCATAGTCTCCCCAGAATCTATGAGAAACACTGTAAGGTATTGAATAAATTTAAGCGTGATAAGTTTTAATTTAACACTGTGGGAAAATCCAGGCGAAGCAGTAACTTGGAGACCATTATGCACCTGGGAGAACTGACATTTCCACTGAGATTAGAATATTATGAAAACTGCATCTGTTCCTCCGTGCTGTTGATTTTAAAGGACAAGTTTAATTTTCCATATCAAATTAACTTGATGGGCTCAGAGAAACCAGTGATATTAGTGTAAACGTTCAGCCACGAAGGGTCAGCTATGTCTCAGTAGTCAGTGGTAGAAATTTTTAGATTCATGTAATGGTACAAGTTTTGTTTTTTCCAGATTTCACATTCCCATTAGTAAAAAGAAACCATAGCATTTTTGTTATTGAGATTTAAAACAAATAATAAAAAATGTACCAGAACTACACTTATATTGACACATTAACACTCTTCAATCAAATTCTAACTTGGCTATGATGGGTTACATGCTTTACTTGAATAAATTTCTTTTGGAGGAAAAACATGCAAAACAGGCTTGTCTTATCAGCTGTTTCCAGACTCTTAAACTTTATACTAGGGAGAAATTTGCATGGATTAAGATTAGACAAAAGTATCTCTGAATAAACAGAAGTGATGGAATAGAAGTGACGGTGATGTGTAGCCACTGTACGCTGTATCATGGCTCTTTCTAGATACTAGATAAAACCTACACATATCAGTTTTCAGCAATAAGAATACAGAGGTCAATAAAGGTCAAATTAAATACTAAAATCACATCTCAATTTTTGGGTGATAAGTATTGTGAGAAGAAACATTTGATTCAGCAATTATTCACAATTATTGACACAACAATGAAATGATTTGAAATTCTTAATTTTCTTTCTTTCCTGTTTTCTACCATTCCTTAAAGGTGCACTGTGTAACTTTTCTGGTAGAGCACTCGCCACCTCCTTGGCTCCATGTTTTTTTCTGAAATGTTACACAGTATGGCATTAATTTAACTATCTCTATGGAAACAAGCAGGTCACATCATCAGGCCAAGTTACAGGTCAGCTCTGTGGAGAAGTGGACCCACTGTCAGAAATAATGAATGTTTTTGAGATAGTTCTGAGACATCAAGTGTAATTGAATAAATACAAGATGCAGTATATTTGTTTAATGACATATTTTGGAACATCCCTGGCAAAGCAATAAGACAAGCAGATGGTGGACCCTCCACCAGGTTACACAGTGTACCTTTATGTAATCCAACTTTATGAATAATTAAGTGAAGTTCACCTGACATAAAGAAACAGAATTTGTTTTTAGTCTAAACTGAATATAAATTACATAATTTTTCTTCTGGATTTCCTGCTTGCCTGTGGTCACTTCTCCACAGATCTGACCTGTAATCTGACCTGGTGGTGGTGTCTACTTGTCTTCATGGAGATTAGGGGTGTGCATTGCCTTGAGTCTGACGATACGATACATATCATGATACACATGTCACGATTCGATATATCACGATATATCCCAATACTAAAACAGTGGATGGTTTATTTCAATTTATCAATAATTACTTTTAATAATATAGTTGACGACACCTTCATGAGAACCAAATTGTATGAAATATAATTTATTACCTTTTTGAAATCATGAGAACAGTGAATGCAATGAATATTTGTGAAAAATATTATTTAAAAAATCAATTCAGATGCATTTTGAATCGATTCGAGAATCGTGCAATGAAGTATCATGATATATCACTGAATCGATATTTTTCTTACACCCCTAAAGGAAATAGATACTTTTAATGCCATATAACGGAACACTCCATGGAGACAAGCAGGTACTTCTTGCTTTGTCACAATTATAATTCTTTAGTTTTTACTATTATGACCTGAATATTTATGAATAATCTTTAACCAAATAAACTCACATTCCAAATCTCAACTCTTTTTTTATTGACATTGTATTTAACTTAAATATGGCAGTTTCTGGATCATTTCTCAGCAGTCCACCACAGCCTTTCACTACATAGTAAATAGAAAAATGCTCTCTGAGTGGGAGTTGAATTGTTGCATATATCTCCCTCCCCTCCATACACCCACTAGCCTGGCTTCTCCGCGTTGCTAATAGCTGCCACTTCTGTCACTGGTCTTGACAGTCCACGGGATCTTGACTCTGAAGGATTACCGTGCTGGCTGGAAAATCCTCCCTCCACAAACAGATAGGGCTGAATGTGCAGTAGGAACACTCAAGATGGAGCGGAGAAGTGGACATGGGAATACTGTCCTCTTGTATGTGGGAGCTGTGACCTGGCCCTGTATGTACCAGATAACAGAATTACTGCAAATTGAACTTAGGGCCTTCTTCTGCTCATTGCGTTTTTCCTTGCACTGAATCACTCTATCCGTCCCAGTGGTCCGTTGACCCAGGCTTTCAACAGGATTTACGAGAACCTTCGAATCATGTCCCACTGTTCAGGAAGGAATAAAAGACAGCACAGGAACAAGCTGGTACACATAAAAGCGCTGTTTTGTTGTAGTCATGTTTTTTATAGATTCATCTAAAAATATCATCAATTCCTATGAGTTTCAGTTTTTTGTTTATAGATGCCACTGAGTATATTTTATCATTCATTTTATTTTGGCTGTCCATGCTGAAATAAAGGATTTTTAAAGGTGCACTGTGCAGCTTTTCTGGTACAAGGTCCACTACCTGCATAGAGATGTTATTCCTTTGCCTAGAATGTTCCAGGGTATGACATTAAGCATATCCATCAAGCATTTATTTAGTACGGCTGTTTCTGTTGCTCAAAGATACAATAATTCCTTCTGTGAATAGGGGCGACTCTCCACAGATCTAAATTGTAATGTAGCGTACTGCTCTAACCTGCTTGTGTCCCTTGTGATAGATAGGTTTAATCTCTACTGTGGAACATTCTAGACAAAGCAATAGCATTTCCATGGAGACGAGCAGTTGGCAAACCCTCCACTCGAAATGTTACGCATTGCACCTTTAATTTGTCTCTCTCTGAGTGTCTTGGCTCTCTACTTGACTGTTGTACACACGTTTTTGTCTATTCTGTTTCAAAATAATTCAAAATTTTGGTCACATCTTAGCTCATGCAGTACTTTCTCCAGTTTTTTTCAGTGATACAAGAGTTTGTTTCGAATGACTAATCGCTATAGCAACGATTTCTCCTTACTTTGAAACCCATGGATATTGTAATGTTTTATGCAGCTGACAAGAACTTGAACAAAAGCCATAATAGCTTATATAAGTGCAGAAGTCAAGTCATAACCAAACAAAAGATTCTTATACTTCTTATGCTCTTATAGCCATATACCATTGATTTTCTCCAAGACATAGCCAACCACCATTTAAATTTATACTGTCTCTGTGACCAGACCAATAAAATTAATTAATGTTTTCTCTGTGTGTATATAATGCACAGGTATAAGAGTGGCTCAGAATGAAAGTTGAATTGACAAATGTGGCATATGTAAGATGCATTGATCTATCTTGACTGAACACAATAGGCCATATTGTATGAAGGAGAAGCGAGCAGTTCAGTTCAGACATTTATGAGAATCCAGCCCTGTCTCTCTGCTTAAAACAAACATCTTAATCCTCATAGAACTACTATAGAAGCAGTAGTAAACGTGGTTATATATTCATTGCTGTAGCTTGTGCACTGATCTGAGGTTGTTGGTTGATCAGGATATAACCTTCGGATTCCTTGGACAAGACACTTAATCAAATTTACCCTTATGCCTGTTATAGTGTGATGGTTGGGATAAGAAGGGATGTGTATAGGCTGCAATGTTAAAAATGCTGAGAATGAGAAAATCTATCATGTTGTTAAAGGTGTGGACCACTGCAGAATAAATTAAAATAAAGACGCTGTACCTGAGTTTGCAGTGGTCCAAATGTATTCCTTGCTTTCCCAACATATCCCTAACATCCTAATTATTCACTTGATGAGTTTAGAATTGCATTTCACAACTTTCAAAGGCTAAAGTGGAGTTTTTTGTCACTGAAATGCAACAACGAACATCAGCTCACCAGCTTTACTTCCTGGTTCGCTGATTATAATAATGCTTTATAACTAAATATTGAAGACACAGGTTTTTTTTTTTTTATCCCAAGAGCTGCTTGTAGAATATGCCTTTTTACATGACAAAATTAGATGCAGCTCTTTAAATAACAGGAAAAGTATGGAGTAGCTATAATGTCGAACAAAAAATGAAAGTAAGAGAAAATGTGTCCAAGGAGAGGGAAAATGTCAGGAAGAAGACCCGAGGGAAGGCCCTGCTCTCCCTGCACATTCTTTAATTAGGAAATATAATATTGGGAGAGGATTGAGGTGGATCAAATGTAGCAGATAATGGTTTTATCTACAACCACTGCACAATTATAGATGCACCCGCCGAGTCTCGTACAGGTCGGCTTCCCGGAGTGAGAGGAACAAAAAAGCTCCAGGCTACCACTTCCACAATGAAATTAAACTGAATTGTATGCAATACTCGTGCATTATTAAAGCCTCCCATTAAAGGCAGAAGACAGAGCAGTGTCTATTAGCATAAAAGTGGGTTCAGGGCCTGGAGGGATGGCCAACACAACCAGAGAAATTCATCAAACTAACTCACTTTAGACATCTTCTATTGTTCAGATGAGAGATAGAGTTTTACCAGGCACAAATGGATTAGACAACGTGTGTCAGATTAAACACTACAGGCTGCTAATTGGATATAGGATAATTGGATAATAGTAATTTTAGATTTAATTGACAATTTATTGAGTCATAATAAACAAGGCACAAAAATCGGAAATAAGATATTGGTCAAAAAAGTGCACAGAAATAATATAAAAAAGGAACTGTTAATGCAATCCACATCTCAAGAGGCATTCATACAACATGTGGGTAATTTATTCTCTAAAGATGCTGCTGAATCCTACATGTATCACTGTTTAAAATATATATACTAATATATACTGGGGAAATGTATTAAGTACACAATAGTAGGCGTGTATGGGGTGCAGTGGAAAACAGACATTTTCAGCAAAATGGCTTGAATGCTGCTGAATAAATATTACGCATAACTCTAAATGTAACTGTGTGTAAATGAGAAGACAACAGTTTTTTGAAAGGGCCCATAATACGCTATTTTACAGGAAGTGCTAAACTGTGCGTTTATACTCAATACACCTTCACTATGATTATATGAATAATTTCAGCCCTGGAATTGCTAAACAAAAGGTAAAATATAGGTGTTAACTTTGAAGCTACAGCGTCATGACATCTCAAAATGAATGAAAACAAACACAACTCCAGGTATGTTTTTGATGACCTTACAACATACTAAGATGGTCTAAAGGTCATACGATTTGATTTTGAGTAATATGCTACCTTTAAAGCTCTTAAAAGTTTAGTTTGCATATTATATCTATTTTAAGGACATTTATGCAGTTAGATTTACACACTTCACTTTGTCCTACACTGTAGAGGAAACACTCACCGGAGGGACTTATACTATATTTGGTTGTGAGAACAATTGTTCTTAAGTCTACTCACCAGGCCGTCTGCCAAATGTGAGACTTGTTATCATCGTAACCACAAGTATCTCTCTACTTCTCTGTCCTTGCCTTTCGCTTTTTGTAATCTTTTTCTTTTTTGTAGTGATGGGCCAAATATTTATTCCTCAAATGTGTCTAAAGTGGCTTTTAAGATGCTGGCAGTTCAGAATGAGAGACATTACTGTAGTGAACGGGGCGCCTATATGTTGTAGTGTAGATGTTGAATGGCTTTGGCCTTTTTACAAATAGGAATGGGAGATGTATAAAAAAAAAAAATTACCAAAGGCTGACCAAAAGCAGAAGTTGGTATGAAAAATTTGTTAGCTCTACATTAAAGGTCTTATATTACCGGGACACAAACTTGACTCTTGTGAGCTTTAACCATGTTATAATATTGTTACCTCATCAACAACATACCTGGAGTTTGCTTTTATTTCATTCGCACATGTTTTAGTAAGCCTGCATTCTTAGGCTGACTAAATAAACTCAAAATGCTCTGTTACCACTTTATGATGTCATGGAGTGGTAGTTTTTAAGTTAACAGCTACCTTTTATCTTTATTTCTGTAGAAAATGACAATTCCACATCTTAAATTATCCAAATTATTCCAATGAATGTGTATGGAGATAAAAAAACAAACAAACAATGGAGCACTTCCTGTATTGTCACTTGAGAATGATACACAAAGACTATTGTCAGTTTGAGAGAAGAACCTAAATATGCCGGATTTGTGTGTTAAACATATTTGAATGAAACAGAACACAACTCTGGGTATGTTTTTGATGAGGAAACAACATTATAATGTAGAAATGAAAATAGTGTAATATTGGCTCTTTAAATGTTACCACAATTAGCTTTTTTCAGTGTATCACCCAGCCTATCTACAATCTTAACTTGTGAGAAAGAAGCCTGGATGGTTGTTCTTCCAGTAGGGTCTTCAGCTGTCATGTTTCTGTCTGTGTGGAGGAACGCTTTCTGTATATTTCAATTCTGTAGAAAGTTGAAACAGCATTTTCAGTCAAGAGCAGAGAACAAAAGTTAGCAAGACTTTATATACAATACTGTATCGTGGTTCATGGTCAACTTTTCCAACTTTTGCTTATTTTCCACTCTGTAAAGTTTTAGTGTTCAAAAGTGCAAGCCTACTCCAGAAATGTATTGAGGTTATAAGTTATAATTTACCAATGCAACTTGGTTTATCTCTTCTCCAAAAAGGGCCCATATTGCAAGATTTTCTGATCTGTTATAATGTTTCCTCCTCCTGCTCCCTGGAGTTGAGTTTTATTTTCATTAATTTCTGCATTCTTCTCTCAAACAGAAAACACTCTGTTCCACCTTGTGATGTCAGGTGGCCAATACAGGAAGTGCTCCACTGTGTTTTTAAATGCCATACATTAGAATCATTTGGATAATTTCAGCCCTGGAATGGCCAATTTGTACTGAAAAAAGGTAAAAGGCAGCTGTTAACATGAAAACTCCATGACGTCACAAGGTGGGACATAGCATTTTGAGCTTTGACGATGTAGACGGACTAATAGCAAAGGATTACTCAGAAACGGGTGAATGAAACAAAGCACAACGCCAGGTATGTTTTGAGGAAGTAAAAACACAACATGACTTAAAGCTCACAAGAGTCAGTTTTGTGTAATATAGGACCTTCAATAAACTCCTAAGCCTTCACATCCTCCACATCCATCCTCTTTCCCACTGTTTCACAATTACAAATCTCACTCCGTCCACATGGGCCAATCCTATAAGAGTCCAGGCTATAGGATATGTGTGTCCCTGCTCCTCTTTCACACAAACATTACATGCATTAGTAACAAATTACCTCTTTTGGATTGTGCTGTGAGAAGGTCCAGAGAAGGAGCTGCTGTTTTGCATGCCAATGGCCTTGATAGTGTGTGTGGATGAAGTCACACACACACACTGACTATGAAGGAGGTGGGCCCATGGATAATTGTGTTACTCAAAGAAGAGGCCTGACCAGTCTGTTCTCACCCATTCAAAGGAGGAGCGGGTTTGAAGTCTTTCACAACACACTTAAATGGCTCCTGCTTTCTCAATGGACTCAATAGATTGCAGGAAAGTGCGGACGGAGAGAGGCTGGTAGGAGGAATGTGATTATTGGGTTGGAGGTGGTTCCCAGAGAGTGGTCCGGTGTTGGCCAACAAACTCTCAAAGGGTTTTCTGCTGCTGAGAGCTTTGAGAATCTGATACAGTCTCAGCTCATGTGTCTGGAGGTGCAGTTTCCCATTCAACAGCAGTGACACTGTTAACATACCAGCCACATATAGGACCTAGCACAATGCATTTAATACTTAGAGGTCTTTTATTAGTTTATGTAAGTAATGGGTTTTATATCCATCCATCCATCCATCCATCCATCTTCTCCCGCTTAATCCGGCTGGGTCGCGGGGGCAGCTTGCTGCCCAATACTCATAGCACCTGACCCCCCCCCTATGAACCCCTCTGCAGGTGGTGAGCCCACAGGAGGGTGGACATGGTCCTTGATGTTAGTTCATAGGGGTGCGGGCATGTTTTGGGTTGATGGGGGAAACCGGAGTACCCGGAGGAAACCCATCCAGACACGGGGAGGAACATGCAAACTCCACACAGAAAGGCCCGGGCAACCCGGGGATCGAACCCGCAACCTTCTTGCTGTGAGGCCTGAGTGTTGCCACTCAGCCACCGTGCCGTGCCGGGTTTTATATTAATTCTTTTATTTTTTATCTTTTTCTGTTTCTTTTTCACTATATCACTTAAATTCTTTTATTTATTAAGGTGAGAGAAACCTGTTAGACTCATATTATTATAAAGTTAAGCATTGTTTCTTAAGCTTACATTATGAAATACATTTTCATGTAGCTTTTTTGATAGTCTGCCATAAGTGTAAACTCCAGTTTTATGTAGTAATACTGGTTAACACATTGCTTTCCAGATACCAGATACTACTAGTACATATACTGTCCCTTAAATAATGTACCTGCTTGTTATATCTGATGTTATCTGCGGCAATGACTTAATTCATAGAACGTTTGTCTGCTGATCTGAAGTTTGGCTGTTCAATCCCAGCTCCCACAGGTTCATGCTGTTGTTGTGTCCATGGGCAAGTCTCTTGTCGGTGTCTGTATGAATGGGTGAGTTGTTCCTTGATCTAAAGTGCATGAGATGTCCATTGGCGGTGGAACAGCCCAATGTGAACATGAACATTGATCTTGGTCCATTGATACTTTGCAGTGACATCACACTGGGGGTATGCTATTTGTATCTCTATGGTCAAATGTGTGAGACACAATGCACATATTAGCAAACCCAGTCAAACATGTTTTAAGATACAAAAGAGATTTAAACAGCACATTTTCAGGAGCCTGTGGTCCTGTTTTTGATCTTCAACAAAAAAGGAAACAGAAAAAATGTAGACTTATGCTAGCAACCTTGTGACTAATTTTATGTGAGAGTTTTGTTTAACAGCTCACATCATCTCACCTGTTGTAGTTTCTGGTCTAGTTTCTGGTCAGGTCTGGTGTTAAACTAAAGCTCAGATTAAAGTCTAAACAGCTTCAGACAGAGCAGTGCCTACGGGGCCTACGTCAGCTGCAAAGTATCAATAATTCTACTATAGTTTCAATAATACTACTATAGTTCTAAATTAACTCAGAAAAAGCAGTTTCACAGTATCAGTTTTGTTTATTTTTGGTTGTCATTTGATTTGCATAATGTGGATAAAGCCCCTTTAGTCAGTCAAATGTCATTGTCTGTGGCCCTGTTCTTTCCTGTCACCTTGAGTTTCCTGACCGCGGGTGTTTGGATATTTCAACCACAAATATCCTTGAGCCATCCTATTTATGTCCTCCCTAACCTTTTTACAAACATACTCTCCTTGGCCACTACTTTATAATCTCCATCCATCTCTGTCCACTGGGAAATGCCCGAGCAAATAAGAGTAATCCGATTGTGGTGGCATTAAACGGTGGATGTCTTTCGTCATTGGACATCCTGCTAGTAACCAGGTTTTGAGGGGGGTTCTGCGTTTGTCAAGTGTCAGCACAGAGGTATAAACGCCTGAATGTGGATGTGGACAGTGCTGACATGAACTGTGGGGCTCCGGTCATAGAGGAATTTGCACTTGGATCAGGAGAATGTCATTTCATTCACTGTCAGGCCAAAGAGATGAGGTAATGGGTTTTTATAGAGCTCTAATACAGACTGAAAATAGGTAGATTTCAGTATCATAATCTTGGCTGTAGGGTAAGGTAAGGGCATTTGGGGGTGCATACATTGTACATAATATTGCTCCTGTATAATTTTTTTATCAGATGACTTTATGCTTGGTTTGTTGATCTTGGTTTTCCCAATTAGTGATTTTGTAGTATTTTAGTATTTTTAAGTATATATTTTTTACAGTTCTAATGCATTGATATTATTTTCTTAAAGGTACACTTCATGACTGGTGTGGGTTCTGCACCCTACTTGTCCAGTCATGACAATAATATTACTATGCCTTGAATGTTCCACAGTATGACATTGAACTTATCTCCATGGAGACCATCAAGTTGCGCTACCAGGCAGAATTACAAATCATATCTGCGGAGAGGTGATTTCCCTCACTGTAAGAATACATGTTTTAAAGGGTTATTTTGTAATCAGAAACTTTTGACGTAATCACATCTCCATGGAGACAAGCAGGTGGCTGACCCCCGCCTGAAAAGTTACATAGTGCTCTTTTAATATTTTTACTCTTTATTAAAATTTGGAGGATCTTAAAGTTTTGCGGCTATTTAATGGGGCCAGAAATATGTTTAGTCTTAATTTTAAGGTATATTCTTATTCACACTTATGTATTAAAATATAGCATGTTTTTTTTTTTTTAAATAGTGCACGATTTGTTACCTCCAGCTCACTGTGGATACAAACCACAAGTTTCTGTGCAGTGACAAGTGAGGGATTAGCCTTCTCTTATGTACAGTCTATTTCCTTGCTCTGAGAGAGTCGTGCTGCCCGTGCTGCCCGTGCCCCCCTCTCCGCCGATGTTCATTTCAGGCGTGGGTTTTGTTTGCAGTGGAAATGAGAAATATGTATCAAGAGAGTGTGATGTCTCATTTATCACAGTGGCCCCAGTATCTCTCCCATACACAGGGGCTGATATGGCTCTGCTTTGTCTGCTGCTCGCAGTCACGAGTGGTCATTGTGGATGTGAGTGCGCCTCATTTCAACCACAGATAAAGCACTGCCTCTTCACTGTAATTGTATTCTGTCTCCCCCTGTCTGTCACATGGAAGGATCAATGATATGTGTAATGAAAGTCCACTTGTTTTTTCTTTTCTTTTCAAGTCATATGTGTTATATAGACGTCAAATGAACTTTCTTGTGTACTGGCCGCTTCATTTGATAAATCAGTTAACAGTTTAGAAGAGACAGGTGTTCATTCAAGGATGGCTTCATTGTAAACATTGGTGACATTTTAGTGACAATAGAATTGAAATAGAAATGACAATAGTTAGTGAAGTGACATTAGTGACATTCTGGGATTTTCATGCTTTCAAAATAAATGTCTTTTGTTGATTGTAGATTAGAATTATTAGGTTATTATTATATTCATGTTGGTCAAACAGCATGAATGAAAAAAGCTTAAATGTACACTGTGTAACTTTTCTGGTGGAGAGCCGCCGCTTTCTTGTCTCCATGGAGGATGCTATAGCTTTGTGTGGAGTTCTTCACACTATGGCATTAAATCTGCCTGGTATTTATTCAATTACAAGTGTTTTTATTGCTAAAACTGTGTTAACTCACTGTGGGAGGACTGTTACAATTGTAATGTATTTCAGCCAATTTTTAACCAATAGTAACGTATTTCATATTTAAACTTATCATTATGACCACATTATTGTCATCTTCACCCTTGTACAATACTTGTTTTAATTTAATCAAAAGTTTCTAGCTTTTGTAATTTTACCTATCACCAATATATTATGCCATATTATGAAGAAAATAGAAAATTCTCATTAGTTTGAGATGTAAAGCAGTTAACAATGATGACTCTAAATGTGTTTGCAGGTGGTTTGTCTGAGAGAAAATCGTATTTGTATGTGTTGAAGCCGGACAGTGATCCCTAATCATTTAACCTGAGTGACTAGCTTCATCCATCACGAGGAACAGCTAAAGGTTACGTCCTAACACCAGCCTGTTTGGCCCCAGCGTAGAAATAAAGGTGATTATCTTTTATCATCCACAGAGGAGACTCCACGTAATTAGTTTTTAAAATCATTTCAACTTTCTGTCCTTGAAGATTGGATCCATCGGCCAATCACGTCTTACTCTGAAAACTATAGCACCTCCAGTCACAACAGCCTCTCAGTCCACGCTATTGATCAGCCCTGACAACGCCTCCCACCTTGTCCCCTGAAATATCAAACATTTATTGCCTCAGAGGACTGCCAATTGTACATGATGTATTTTTGTGTCATCATGTTTGGACTATAACGCTTACCATCCTTGGGTTTCAGAGTGATGAAAGTCTAGCACTGTTGCTATAGCGATTTATAATTCAGAACAAAATATTATATCTCTTGAACAGGCAAAAATCCCAAAATATAACTGAAGATATTACCAGTTAAATGAAACGTGTTTCATAGGTGTCAGTGACATTCTGCTATAAGCAACATTATAGGGACTTTTCACCATTCAAAAAATAAGATATTTACAGGTCCTATATTACACAAAATTGGCTCTTGTGAGCTTTAAGTCACATTGTAATGTTGTTGCCTCCTCAAAAACATATTTCGAGTTTTGTTTCTTTTACACATGCTTGAGTAATTCTTTATTATCAGTCTATCTATGTCTCCGAAACTCAAAATGATGTCAGAAAGCAGTGTTTTTTCAAGTTAACAGCTACCTTTTACCTTTAGTTTAGAAGAGATTGGAAATTCCAGTGCTGAAATGATACAAATGATTCTAGTGAAGGTGATGGAGTTTAAAAACACAGTGAAGCACCTCCTGTATTACCACAGGACATCACAAGGTGTTTTCTGTTTGAGAGCCTAAACTCAGCCTAAATATGCAGGATTTGGGTGTTATACATGTATGAATGAAACAAAACGTCTAGGTATGTTTGTGAAGAGGTAACAATATTATAACATAGATGAGAAAATCGCATAATAACTTAAATGGAACTGTAAATTGTTAATATATATATATAAACATTGATAAACAGGAAGCAGGAAGAGTATGTGTCCTCTTAAGTGCAAGATTAAGATGTTAGCCTATAAACGTGACAAAATGCAATAAATAAAGTGCTACAGCTCATTTCCAACTAACTGAAGTCAATTTAATAACATCAAAAGTTAAAATGAAGTAAATATTGTGTGCGATGTATCTTTCAGCAATTATCAGCTGACAGATGGTCTCTTCATATCCTTTGCTGATTATCCCATCTGTAATTGACACATGGGACATCACTTTGCAAGAAATATTCAGAGACAAACAAGGTCATTTTTTATTACTTGGGTTGTAGTGCAGTTTAGATTTGTGTGTGATATTTTGCTTAATGTATGACTTTTTGGCAAAACGGGCCATAAATCTATACTGTACTTCTCCACAGAATTATTTGTTGGAAATCTTATGAATCCGAAGGTCCAAACTACTTAATCTTAATATTTCCCATGACCCAGAAACTATAAATGATGATATTTGTCAGTTTACTGTTTGTATCGTATAAAGGGCACCACTTTATAATAACTACACCTTAATTAGACTTAAAGGGCCCATATTACACTATTTTCTGATCTGTTATAATGTTGTTTCCTCATTTCAAACATACCTGTAGTTGAGTTTTGTTTCATTCACACATGTTTAACACAGAAACCCTGACATTTTTCATAATTTCAGCCCTGGAATTGCCCGTCTCTACTGAACTAAAGGTAAAAGGTAGCTTGAAAACTACCTCTACATGACATCACAAGGTAGAACAGAGCATTTTGAGCTTTGAGCACAAATCCAGGTATGTTTTTGATAGCGTAACAGCATTGTAACATGGCTTAAAGCTCACAAGAGTCATGTTTGTGTAATATAGCACCTTTAATAAAGCATGAACAAAGTATGGGGACTTTAAAGTTAGTGTGGCATTCGTGTTTTGGTTTTAATATTGATGAAAACCTGCTTTAAACTATAAAGACTCTGTTGTATATTAGGATTATATTCCGATATGAGTCCAGTTCTGTCTTGCAGTCGAGTCTAATTTCTTCAGTCCAGACTCCAGTGGTCTGACACTGCGGCCACAAAAGCAGCGGTAATGATTTTGAATTAGAGTGGGACAAGGACAAGGTGGCCCCTCTCCCACCATCATGAACTTCCTAATTACCTGCCATCTCTGCCTTTGTCTGCTGCACTGCTCTGAGCTCGTACAGACTGGCCAGGAGAGGATCAGGAGTTATGGCGGGAGGGAGGAGGAAGGCTGAGAGACTGTTGGAGAAGGAGAGAGTGAAAATCTATATACATGATTTATACCAGTGCGAGTGTGCGCGGTAGGCAGGAGTTATCTTTTATTTATGAGGGCATCAGCGGCAAAGCGCCCAGATGTTAAGCTGTGTGCAGATCTCATCCAGCCAACGTCGCTCTCTCGCCGCGGCCACAATAAAGCTGCAAGGTAGGCTGTTGTGACGCGAGGTAGGAGACAGACAGGGCCTTTGTCTGGGGCCACAATGGGAAACTTTTAGATGCAATTTCAAAGGCGATGCACTGTATATATGGGCCAACACATCAGAACTAACATTAAAGCTGCACTATGGAACTTTACAGAGAGTCGGCCACAGTGGAGATGTTATTGCTTTTCCTGCAATCTTCCACAGAACATTAGTTTTTATTGCTCAAAATACCTTTAAAAACTTGTGAGTGGGGCCACCTCTCCACAGATATGACCTGTTAGTTAGCCCGATGGCATCTCCTGCTTGATTCTATAGGGATGGATACATTTAATGCCATATTGTGGAACATAAAAAACATAAAAAAATATAAAAACATCAAAATCTCCATGGAGACAAGTCACGAGAAAAGTTATATAGTGCAGCTTTAACTGCTTTACAAATAATAATAAAATAATATTTACAGGTCATGTCCACATCTCTTTGCAATAGTTTTTTTTTTCATATTGATCTTTGCTTATCACCTGGATCACATAATATTTTACCATAGTACTTTATGCCAGATGCCCTCCCCTAATGTAATCACTCCATTTATCCAGACACTAAGAATACAATATGCTTGTTTCTGCATTCAACTATAAAATGACATATATTTTTAAGTAGACGGAAATCAAATTATGCACCTTTTTGCTTCTTTAGTGAAGTTGGCAAGTGTAACTTTTCCATTCTATGCCCTCTATTTATTCAAATGGAGGCTTGATAGCATCATTACCAGACCTGCTCCTATTTTCACTCTTCCCAGACCCTCCTCTGTCAACAGCTCATCAGAAAGAGGCATCACGGATTCATTATGTAAATCAAGGCCTCATTGTCAACTTCTGATGCAGGATCTCCACTATGAGAATCATCATCATCCATCTAACCTCACATTAACACGGCCGCGATATGAAAAACATGCCTGGCACCCAAATAGCTCTAATAAAAATGGCCACTAATGTTGTTGCGGAAAGGCGGAGGTTGGCGAGGGCTGTGTATGCCTTTTCATAACAGCGATCTCAGTGACAAATGTCCAACAGCCCGAGGGGTGGGAGAACCAAGCGCGGATTTGTGAACTGTAACAGGGAAGGAAAAGGTTACAGTGTGACCGGGGCACCACCAGCCTGCAGCGCAAAAGCAAGTCCATGGCTTTTGTTGGTATAACTCTGGTTTCTTTAAACGCGACAGCTGGGGTCTGTTGGGAAGGGGCAGTTTTGTACAATATGTTTGTGTCCTTCAAGGTTTTTCAGAGAGAAATTGGCTGTTTTGTTTTGTGGTTGGGTGTTTTGTTGCTATTTGTCTTTTTATTCATTTTAGAACAGCAATGAAAATTCTGGATTACTTTTCCATGTCAATTTTGTTTGTTGATCCAAAACCAAATAAAGTAGGTTTTACATAAAATTTGCTCTTGTGAGTTTTAAGCCATGTTATAATATATCATCAAAAACATACCTGGAGTTGTGTTTTGTTTCATTCACACCCTTGAGTAACCCTTTATTACTAGCCTGTCTATATCTCTAAAGCTCAAAATGCTCTGTTGTTGAGTAAATTCCAGGGTTGAAATTATCCAAATGATACTTGTTAAGGTGTATGGACTTTAAAAACACAGTGGAGCACATGACACCGTAAGGTTTTCTGTTTGAGAGAAGAACTGAGCCTAAATACGCAGGGTTTGTGTTTTAAATGTGTGTGAATCAAACACAACTCATAGCGTAATGTGGGCCCTTAAACCTAAAATAATAACACTCTATAATAATTACACTTTCAATAACCTTAATAAAGCATGAAGAAAGATGTAATTCAGGATTAGTAACAAAGTACCTAACCCCTGACCCCTTAATTAAGTATAACTAAACCCAAATCATTATTAATAAACTATTTGTTCATTATAATGTCTTTGTTCATGCTGTATTAAGGCTAATTGAGGTGTAGTTATTATAAAGTGGTACCGATAAATTATTTAGATGGTCAAATGTAACATATATTTAAATAGAGTAAGATAGATTTTATTTGAACAAATTTAATCATCACCCAAGTGTAAATTTCCTTTTAATGTTAAGTGAAAATTCCTCCCGTGTACCATTATTTAACCTTACTAAGTGTGATCACATGTGAGATTCTGAGTACATAATTTCCTTTGAGGCGTGAACATTTTTTTAAGTTTAATCAAAGGAATTGACTCATACGGTTGGGGAACAGTGAGAAGCAGCCTGTTAGGCCCTCCATTATCTCAATTGAGCTGGATAGTTTCCGTAAATGGGCGTATTAACATGTCACTTCCTTAGTCCATCGTGCCAACTCTTATACGTTATAAAACACTTTGAATATTCGGTGCTGAGCTGCAGCTTTCTAATAGCTCGATGGCTATTAGCAATTAGTGAAAATGAAAATCTTTTTTGCCAAAGTGGCTTCTCGTGCCAGGCGGGGATTTCCAAGCATCTTAATCAACTTTAAAGATGCTATGCCTAATTTTACTCTCTTAAAGGTGCACTGTGTGTATGTTCTGGTGGAGGGTCCCTTAAATGCTTTTCTCCATGGAGATATTTTTGGTTTGTCTAAATTGTTCTACAGTATGGTATTAAACCTTTCTATCTTCATGGAGACCAAATCAGATCAAATTACAGGTCAGATCTGTGGGGAGGCAACCTGGTCATAGTTTTTTTTAAATAAAATGTGATATATAAAGTGGATTGGATTTAGAGCATCTTAATTATTCACTATAATGACTTTATAGGCATGTTTCACAAATGTCAGACACCACAGCGGAGTTTTGCCATCACGGTAACACTAACAAGCATCCTAATTGTGCACTTCCTGATTATGTGACAATAAAACACTTTATAATTAGCTGCAGACAGTACACAACATACTTATTTTGACCTCAAGAGACAAATATTGTTCAAATACATGGAAAAAACACTGTGTACAGGCCCAAATGTGAGTGAAAAGATCCCCAAACATTTTTGGTTCAGCGCTTCTTATAAGAGAAATCTGAACAGGTTTCTCCCCCAACACTGGTGAAAGGTATAATCTAGTCTGTCTTCTCTCTGCTGTGTCTGTGTGTGTGTGTGTGTGTGTGTGTGTGTGTGTGTGTGTGTGTGTGATACTGGGGCAGACAATAGAGCCGCTCCCTCTTGGTTACACTTGTATGTCTGTGTACAATAACATTCAAAAGCAGCAAGTGTGGAACAGCATCTAATGAAATATTATTATGTGTTTTGTCCTGGGAGATGTTTATATCAGAAAGAATAATTCATTTTATATGTTTTATGAGCATGTCGGGGAAAAATGTGACCAAAATTAATAATAAGGAATACAATGAGGAAGGGGATACAAGAAGTGTAATGTAATACTGTTTATTCAAGTTTGTAAACCCATGGTACAGTATTTTTTCTTCACTGTTGCAGCTCATATATAGGAAGTATTGAACAAAGGCTAAATGCATAAAAACTATCAGAGACGGCCAAAAATCATTTCCAGATTTTTTTTTTCATATAAAGAAACATGTTCCCTGTGCCACCATTGGTTACATGTAATACTCTGGGGATTTCTGTTGGTGTCTTCATTGTATTTTTGTGGATATGTCTGTACTCTCTTTTTCAGTAGACAGTGGTAGACTCCTTGTGGCTGTACAGGTCCATCCATAGACATTGTTGACATAGCGATCTATTCATTTCATAGTAAAATGGACTGAATTGGATGAATAATACAGCTACATAAATGGTATTGACATTAATATTTAAAACGTCATTAGATGTGTTTATTTTGCTTCTCAATTTCCTGAAAACAATAGTCCAGTCATTCAGTATTTATATATTCAATAGTAGAGACTCAAATATCGACTATGAAAAGACTTTATTTTATGTGCATTATATTTACTTTCTCCAGCCGGCGCTCCATTGCTTCTATGTCTTCACCACTTGAAATGGGGACAAACCTATGACATGAACATGGAACGAGTTTGTTTTTCATTTAAAATGAATATTATATACATTACAGAATTATACAGAATTATAGATTTTTAAAAAAATGTATATTTGATTAAGTGACGTAATATATTTAAATATAGAATTTTATGATGATAATTTGGATTTGATTTGACCAAATGTAATTTGTTATTCATCCAAGTGCAGTGTCCATTTGTATAACTTAAAGTCTCCCCATGTACCTTTATCTAACCCTGCTGTGTGATCACACATTAGATTTTCAGTTCAAAATGGTCTATTTTGCTTTTCATTTTACAAGACAATAGTCCAGTCATTCAGTATTTAAACAGTAGAGGCTCAAATATGAACAATGCAAATTTCTGTCCTTCAGCCTGGAGATGCATCAATATGATACCGGTATCGGATATTTGTCCTGATATTGAAAATTGTGGTGGCTTCCAAGGTATCTGTTGAGCTGATATCCCATTTTGGTCTTTAAACTGGTGTAATAAGACAATTTTCTAATGTTCGCCCTAAACGGCTCATAACATTAAAGTTGTACTTTTATAACGCTGTACTAATTACTTAAATTATAAATAACAGTTACAAAATACATTTTTATTTTTTATTTTTATTTTTTTTACTCTATGCTGTTTGTGTTTAAAGGAAGCAAATTATATTTTCAGTCACTGCACTACTATCGGTTAATATCGGATATCGTCAGATACTCCAAGCCAAAGTATTGACATCAGTATCATAACAGAAAAAGCTGAATTGGTGCATCCCTGCTTCAACCACTCTCCGCTTATATACCTCTATTTCCTCCCCTCCAATCTCTAAGGTCTCCTTATGAGGCACGACAAACCTGTGGTGTGAACAGTGTTGAGATAAGCGCAGAGGATAGGTTTAGCTGTATACTGTTGTTACTGCACCAGCTCACACATGCCATCAGCCTGTGCAGCATTTACTCCCTGCAGATCGTCCATTATCATAATATCCCTGAGCTTAGCACCAGTCCCAGAGGCCAGTGGGGTCGCTCCGTCTGTACGCCTCTAATAATGGAGAGTGCCAGTGAACCCCAGCAGGCTCATAGTCTGCTTAGCACTGTGGTCATTAAGAAGATTGTGAACAACTGTGATACGTCTAGCGCACATGTGTTACTGTTGACATGTGAGAGTGCGCTCATTTATGGAGGCTTTAATGGGATTTCAGGAGGAGGGTGTGTTGTGGAGTTTACAGTAGGCGCCTACCACATCGTGAATTATTAAGGAGATGTGTAGACAAAGAGTTGTGTTCAAAGCTGACAAACACAGCACAGAAACTGACAAGGCTGGAGAGATGTGGACTCAAAAACACAGCTCAGAAACACCAGGAGGAAATATAAAAAAATCTGAAATAATAAATGAGTCCAACAGGCAAACAATCCACTATAGAAGCAGGAAAAATATGCAATACATGAGATATGGGCCAAGCACAAGCAACAAACGCTAAAGCTTTTGTAACTTGAACTATGATCTTATCATCAGGAATAACTTTTGTTTTGTAGAATTTATAAAATGGTCTTTTCATGAACCCAAGGATTTATCCACAGATCCAGTGAAACAGCAATACCATTGGGAAGGACATCCTTGTAGTTTTGGTACCACGGCATTTTAATACCCTGGTGGTATGCCCTAGTACCTAGTGAGTATGATACTGGAGCAAAACATTCTCAAGTATTAGTAAAAATAAAAAGTATCACATGAAAAAAATGGTAAAATGTACTCAAAGAGTATAAAGTATGTAAGTATAGTATATTTTTAGTTTGCCCAAAGAACAAACATGTTAAAAATAAACCCTGCAGACTTTTCAGCAGGTCTCAAACAATAATACAAAATACTTCAATCGAGTTAAAAAATGTAGAGGAGGATTTAAGGTTAGGGTATTACTGAACTATGAGTATAAACACTATTGTTGATAGTACCTACTCCTTAGGTACTATTAATACCTTTGCAAGTACTTGTTATAAGTTTATTATTATGCCACATGCTATGACGATTTGTTTATTTATATGAAACCCAGTAGCTGAAAGCTGTGCATTCAGCTAGTTTTCCTGGGTCCATTAAAATAAAAAATCACATCTCCTACAAAACAGTTGATTTACATTTCATTTACAGCATAAACATTGTTTTAAAATGTACATACAAACACACCAATATCATATTACATTCCGTTTAACACATGGCTCTTTAGTTTATTTTTGAATAATAGTTTGTTTTTAAGCTCACGAATTTTCTTAGGAATAATGTTCCATGTAGAAATTGCTCTGTACAGAGCAAATTAGATTTAGGAAATGGAGTTTTTATATATCCACTTGTTGCTCTTCTAGTGCTGTAGTCGTGCACTGAGTCACAGTCAACAATTTGAGTAGAAATGAAAACAGGCATTTTAAGGTCCAATACATTATATATCATTGTGCCCAGTGTAACTTGTATTCTTTGAATTAAATTGAGCCACGTCAAAGTGGAAAACATTTGATTTCTACTGGTTCTAACTGAACAACCAAGAACAAGTCTTGCTGCTTTGTTTTAGGCTACTTGTAGTTTAGCTAAATCTTTTTGTGATGCAGAAGACCACACTTCAGAACAATACGACAAATAGCGTAAAGTTAAAGACTTGGAAATTGTTTCTAAAGTGCCACTTTTAACATATTGACAACATTTTTTGTAATAGCGATACTTCAACCCATTTTGTTAACAAGTGTGTTTATATGTTCTGTCCAGGACAGGCTATTGTCTATGACCAGACCGAACAGTTTAACTTTGACTACTTGTTGTATGTTTTCCCCATCAATGCTTAAATTTAATTCTGATTCACGTGCTAACTTTTGTTTTGCCCTGATTATCATACCTTTTGTTTTATTAATGTTAAGAACAAGCTTGTTTCCCCTTACCCACTCATACAACAGAGCCAGATCTCTAGATAACTACATGTTATAATATCACTAAAGCCTTGATAGAATTGAAAAAGTAACCAAGATGTGACTGATACTAAATCCTTCACTGTGACTAGTATTACTGTAGTATTGCCCATGAATGCCTGTTTATAGATTCAGTCATAATCAAATGTTCAGATTTCTCATTTAGAGCTTGTGTTGTGTTATTTTACAGTAGGCGCCTACCACAGTATGAATTATTTAATAGTTACCAAGACAAAGAGTTGCATTCAAGTCTCCAAACAAAACATAGCAACAACTTGTGTGTGAACTCATAAAGTGACTGATAATTACACATAACGGGCCAATAAAACCCAAGCTCCCACACACATTTATTTTATGCATTTCTCAAATCGGTTTGGCTCTAAAGAAGAAGAAGCCATCCACGCTGCTGCAGCTGCATTGCCTTAATTTAATTTCCCAGTGTTTGCTTTCAAATGAGACAAGGACATTTGCATTCAGGTTTTTCTAAGATGGCCCTCACTGCATTAAAGGAGAGAGGTGGGATGAGGAGAAATCACAGCTTATAAAGAATACAAATGTTGTGTTTGGTGTTGCACAGTCTTATAACCCTAAGTTTTACTGTATTTACATGATTTGTGCACAACTTGAGTGGAGAGGGAGATGGAAATATGTTACTAAGATTATTTTTGCTACTTGATTGTACCCCTCCTGTGGGCTCACCACCCGCAGAGGGGTTCATAGGGGGGGTCAGGTGCTATGAGTATTGGGCGGCAAGCTGCCCCCGCGACCCAGCCGGATTAAGCGGGAGAAGATGGATGGATGGATGGACTTGATTGTACTATTATTTTATTATTTTTATGTTTATTGCGCCATGCGAGTTACTGTGTCCAAATAATATCCATTGTGGATCAATAGTTTGTCTAATTCTACTGTATACTGACATATGGCTGTTGCTCAGTACTTTTTACTTACCGCAACTTTTAATGTACCTACCACTATAACTACTTTTAAAAACAGCAACAACTCACATCTCCAATGCTGTAGCTGCTACCACATCACTGACAGATTCAGAATAAACCCACAATTTCAGTTTGCACAATGTGAACAGTTACCGCAAAATCAACAATGAAACAATAGCTATAGTTGTAAGCATTTCTGTGTAGTAGTAAATATATTTCTTTTAATTGAGTCCCCTGCCCCGAGGTGAGAGGTCTGCCACTTTTTCGCGTCAGCACATGTTTGGGTGCCCTCGTCTCGTCTTTCCCACGTGAACATGCACAGTGCGGGCTGGACTATTAAAAGCCAAGGTGTGCGCTTGACCCAGCTGCCTGTCACTGTGATTGGTTGGCTGTTTGGAATCGATGAAGCCTGGTGCCACGGGCTGTTCCCCTGAATCTATACAGACTGAGGTGGTAGAGGGGTGTGTGAATACTGACGCACACACACACACACACACACACCTCTTGTTTAAAATCCACCTGCTGGTACCCCCTCCATCAGAGAGTACAGACTGGCCTTAACACTCACATACTGTGCGCATAATGAGCTTAGCTGCAGTGTAAAATGTTGCAGGACAGATGTTGGGCAAGTCAAATAATTACATTTCATTATTATGGACCAGGTCTTTACACAGCGGTGGTATAGTTTTAGTAGCGCAATATCTTGACAAGCCATCTCTATTTCTTGGTACTTGCAGGATTCAAACGTCCTTCATTTGTAACTGAGAGGCTAGTAATAATGATAGAGTCTTAAATGTTAAAATCAATGGTAAATGAAGCCACTAGTACATAGGCAAAAACTAGTAATTTGACCATTTTTGTTTGGAGTCACCGTTGGGTGGGTGGGTGTAATATGAGGTGCATTGTGTAAATTTTCTGGTAGAGGGTCTGTCAAATGCTTTTCTCCATGGAGATGTTATTGCTTTGTCTGGAATGTTTCACAGTGTGGTATTAAACCTTCCTCATGGAGACCAAACCAGACTAAAAATTGCAGGTCGGATCTGTGGAGAGATAACCCTGCTCACAGTCAGAATGCCTGTTTTTCTCAGTATTTTGGGCTATAAAACCACTTGTAATTGAATAATTGTATTGTACAGCTATTTAATGTCATACTGTGGAACATTCCAGAGCAATGACATATCCATAAAAACAAGCAGGTGACAGAACCCCCATCCAAAAAGTTACATAGAGAATCTTTAATGTATAGGACGGCCTAAAACTTACAATTATTTGGAGTTACACCAAATACTTAAATTATTATCTGAAAACATATACTATATTTTACTTTTTTAGTTTAGGAGCTATAGTTTTATTTGTAAATTGCTGTCTGCAGGGCACAAAAATCTAGCCTTTCTGTGGGGACTTATACCAGAGCAGTATTAGCCATCAATCAGTGAGCATAAAAGTGACATTTTGACGTGCATGGGTAATGGGCTTGGCTTGGACTCCACACATCTCAGGACCGCAGCCCAAAAGGACATGACGGGGGCTCGTTATTCCAAGGGCGTGCTTTGACATTGCCAACAGACTACAGCTGGCCTGCGGGGCATCTGGAGTAGTGCGTGCAGTGGTGTGGCCTGGCGTGGGTTAGGGCTTTGGGCAGATGGCATAGGCAGAGATGAGATGTGCTTGGTCAGTGTTGTGGGGTAAAGGGGTACACTGGGGTATGCTCGACCCCCTCACATGGCTCTGCTCATATTTACTCAGAGACGAGCGGTAATGTGGGCGTGTGCTGCTGCATACTGAAGAGCTGATGGGGCAGTTGTGTCAGTTCAAGTTGGATTTAAAGGTGTACTGTGTAACTTTTCTGGTGGAGATGCCATTGCTTTGCTTGTTTTATAGTATGACACTAAACTTGTCTATTAAACGTAACAGATAATGACACAATGCAAAGTTACAGATCAGAAGGCGTTCACAGTCAGAAAGTACGTTTTTATTCTGCACTATGCACAGTGTTAATTTTTGGTTGGGGGTTTGTCACCTGCTTGGTTCCTGCTTCCCAAATTCTGTCATTATATCTTTAGGCAAGACACTTCACGCACCTTGCCTAGTGATTACAATGCAGTAACCTAAGAGCCTTTGACAAGCCTGTAAAGCACATGAATTGTGTAAGGCAGTATTGAACGCCTGTATTTTAAATGAACTTAATGCCATACAGTGGAACATTCCAAAGCAATACCGTATTTTTCAAACTATAAGTTGCATTCTTTTTCATGGTTTGGGTGTTCCTGCGACTTATACTCAGGTGCAACTTATATATGAAATATATCAGTTCACATCTACACATAAATGTAAACATGGGCAAGGTACAAATCCGAGGCACCGACTGAATATATTAAAAGTCCTTTATTGCATCAAGGGTGCCAATGCGTCTCGACCAGCAAGATATAATTTCACATATTGGTTATTTTCACATTGACAGCCACGAGAGGCCGCTGTGCTTCATGCTATTACTCTTGTACCACTGTCACTTCATTCACCAGCATTCAGCAACATCTTACCTATTTGCTTAGTTTAATCCAGGTGGCGACTTTTTTTTGACCAGGTGAATAATCGACTGAATCTTGTCCTTTAGCGGAGGATACTTGAACTACTATGAAGAAAACAAAAGCTAATCGCTGGATTTAGCTAGAGTTGGCGGAGTTGCTCAGAAGTGACACTGAGGATGAAGAATTCAATGGATTTAGTGATTTGGAGTGAGATGGAGAATTTGGTAAAATTGTTCTGTTGTTTCTGCTTTAGTTTTCTGAATAACTGTTCATATGTGACGTGAACACACCAGACACACGTTCAGCCTGTTGTTCTCTGTTCTGTTGTTATTACTACAACTTGCCTTTCTGAAATGAAATGTCTGTTCCTGGTCTCTGATTTCCAAAAATGCGACTTATCGTCCAGTGCGACTTATAAATGTTTTTTTCTTCTTCATAGTGCATTTTTTGGCTGATGGAAAATACTGTAATTTGAGTTTGTGAAATGAAAAGGCTGACTAACCTTTAAATGATATTAGCAGATAACCAAACCAAAAACTTAAATTACAAGTACCTTCTTAGGAACATAAGAAAAACACTCCAATAGCTTAAACTGACTCTAAGCGAACCAGTACACCATGTTATATACACTTTTGTCTCCCATAAATCACAAAACTTATTAAGCATTTTTAGTGCATGTAATTCCAAATGACCTGTAATCTGACATCTCCCCAGTTTACTGTACTGTACATAATATACACACTTGAATGGTAATGAGTTCTTTACAAATTTCAAAGGTCCAAATGCAGTTATCGACCCTCTCTGTGTGTGGTATGTGATATTTACTCGAGCTATTCATCACTGGAGCTGTCCACATGTCTGAGCACTCGCCTGCATATTCACTTTGTCTTTGCTTTTCAATCGATGCTGGGGTCCCTCACCTCTGCTGCCACAGCCCCCCGTCACCTCCGTCTCCAGTGAAATTACACCGTCATTACGCCCTGAAACGCACGCTCCGTGGTTCCCAAACTCACTTGTCAATAAACTAATCACGAGGCAAGGACTGGCCAAACACACATCAATGCAGCACAATCGCAAATGTCATTGTTAATGGATGTAAATGTATGCAGTGTAAACCTCCTCATAACTGGATACGAACTTGAGTACTACGGCAACACCTCTGGAAAATAAAGCTTTGTTAAAGAACGTATGACTTTGTCCATGTGTTTGAGCAATGTTTTTCTTTTCTCAGTACAGATTTATTTTATAAGCTTCTCTTGAGGTCAAAATAAGTCAGCTGTGTACTGTCTGTAACTATAAAACATATTATTATCAGAGAATAATAAAGTGTGCCAGTTGTTGCAATACAGTGACCCCAAAACTCTACACTAGTCTCTAAAAGTTGTGAAACAAACTTGTAAACTCATCAAGGTGAATAATTAGAGCAACTACAAACCTTTTAAAATGACTTAGTTGGGTTTTTTCACGTGTTTTGACAGTAAAAAGCAGGTACATAGCGTCTTTAACGTGACCATTTGACCTTTCTGTGAAATGGAAATGAAGGCAGCTTTTGAAACATTACTATTTTGAATCAATAATTGTTGTCAAAGCTTGTGTTGGCTTTCCTAATTACAAGATTCCATTTTGCACATGCTCTATCTGCACCACATCACCTCTCATTAACAAGATGGGCAAAGAATCGAGGGGCTTAATTATCCCAAAACAGAGAAAGAGGAAATTACTAATGACAAGCACAGCACAATCTACAAGACTGAGTCGCAGTTAAGTGCCACCAGTATTTATGCACTTTTGTTTGAATCACTGAAATCACTGAGTATAATGAGGACGACACACAGCTCATGTAAACACTTTGAATGTTTGTTTTACTGGTAATAAGTGAACCGTTGATTTAATGCTTTGTTTATCGTTTATTTCACAATCATTTAAATTCAAAATCTTGGAGCACTGCGGGCTGATAAAGACTGTGAAAGCCTCTTCTTACCAGAGTTAAAACGGCACTGTGTAACATTTCTGGTTGAGGGTCTGCCACCTGCTCGTCTCCATGGAGAGGTTATTGTTTTCACAGGAATGTTGCAAAGTGTGTTGAACTATCTTACATGCGTTCAGTTACAGGTGTTTATATTGCTAGAAAATACATGGAAAAACATGCTTTCTTTCTATTTTCAGGGTCGTTTCTTCACAGATCTGACATGTAACTTGGTCTGGTGGTTTGTCTTTTTTTAAATATATATCCATAGAGACCGTTTTAAATTTTTCTTCATTTTTCCATTCATCATTTTCAATCAATTAGTGGTACTAGCAACTACTTCTTTGCTTTATATCTGAAGACTTGTGTATGTATCCCGTCTAATATTATTGTTAACTTAAATGCACCTACACAATTGTATTGACTTTGTGGATGTGACTAGCCCATACAGTGTAACCCTATCCCCCACTCTCATGTCTGGGACCCCTCTCTGAAAGCTGACATCTGATAGGCCCAGTCTCCCCCTGTGTGCTGTGGGCCCTCTCCCATCAGCTCAGTGGGGGATTGCGGTGTGGAGACAGCTCTGGTCTCGTTGCTACTTTTTAACGCATGCTAATGGCTAATTAGACCTTTCATGACTTAAAGCTCCATGCTTATGCTCATTACATGCTACCCAGTACTCCCAGAGAGCGGTTGCATTACACTTAGGACAGGGCAAGTCAAACAGTGAGAAGGCATGGATTGGTCTCAGTCAATTTGAACTGAATTTGAGTCCAGTCGCTGCATTTAATGGTATAATAATGGCAACACCCCCATAGTAGTTCATTGGACTGTTCAGAATACCCTGACATGATAGGAGCCTATACAGATGCCAGCTTAAGTCCTCAGCTAGTCTTCGGCCCATTAAAATACTGTCTGTCAACCACCATCCAAATTAGAGCAGCCTGATTACATTTAAAGTGTGAAAGGAAATAAGGGGAGGGGGATTTTCACTGTTGCTTAGTGATAAAGCAGTTATTAGGAAAGGCTGTGAAGATGTTAACCAGTCTATGTGATGAACGGCCCAGTTATCATGGTAATTTGACACAAGCGGGACCAGTGCAGCAGTTAAAAGATAACTGAACGAGTGGGGGGGTGTCTAGGAGGTTACACTCTTTGTAAAAATAAGACTAGCTGTGTGGGTCAGCAATGTGTGTCAGCATCTTAATGATATACTGCTGAAATTATCCAGTCACCAGGACTGTTGCAAGGGCAAATGCAGTTTCATGTAGTTACACTGTTTACCCCTCATGGTAGAGGTAGGATCCCATTTTGTTTCCAAACAAAAAACATTCATAATTATTCTTCTGCACATTACTAACCTTTTCTGAAAAGGATAATTGGCAGTTATTATGGGAATTTTAGAGTTGGTCTATACTGCAGAAGGTAATTATTTACCTATTTGCATTTTGTGGTGGATGCTTTTTGCTAAAATATAGCAACAATTATTTTTATGACTATTTCTCTCGTAATTAAAGGTGCATTATGAAACCTTTCCACCTGCTTGTCTCCATGGAGATTGTATAACTTTGCCTGGAATGTTCCACAGTATAGTATAAAAACATATATATCTTAATTTAGACAAGAAGGTGATTCTAACACAAGAAATCTGTGGAGCGATGAGCCTGTTCACATTAAGACATCATGTTTTATAAGATATTTTATAGCAATGAAAACACATGTAAAGCAGGCATGTGGCAAACCCTCCACCAAGATACACAATGCGGCATTTTACATAAGATTATGTTTCCAAGAATACATTTTGACTCCTCCTCACCTGTGCTGAACTTTTTCTATTTCGGGCAGAGGCTATTATAAGTCAATCTGGGGATACCCAGTTAGTAGGTGTGCTGGAAAAAGCTAATATGTAATATTCCAAACTGTTCATTGGCCCCTTTCTTACACTTGTTCTGTTATTTCCGAGAGGGAGATACTTTGGGGATGAGCAAATGTTTGTCCACAGTGTGGGCTCGAGGTAGTGATTTAAAGCCTTAATTGCGAGCTCTGCCTTGTTATTAAAGCAGCAGTCTGTGTTTTGCACCTGGTAGTGTTTACAGGTCTATTCATCGCGCTGCAGACAGGCTGACAGGCTAGCGACTCCAGCCGCAAATAAAGCAACGCACTCACAGGCCTTCAGTTAATTTACTCAGCGTACCTCATCTGCCCCAGGCTCCAGAGACTGACAGAACAGGAGAGTGCAGGGGCAGATTAATCACTTTCAAAGTTTTTTGGGTAGAACTTTGACACTATTTGCACTACTACAAACAAGAATGGCAGGTTATGTTTTTCACACCATCTTAAAGGTCCTATGTTATGCAAAATTGACTCTTGTGAGGCTTATTATAATGTTGTACCTTATTCTACTTATTATAATGTTTTACTTCCTCAGGGACATACCCTCCTAGTGAAAGTGTATGGAGTTTACTTCCTGTATTACCACATGACACCACAAGGTGGAACAGAATGTTTTCTGTTACTTCAGAGTATATGCAGGGTTTGTGTGTTAAACGTGTGAATGAAACAAAACACAACTCCAGGTCTGTTTGTGATTTGGAAACAACCTTATAACATAGATCTGAAAATAGCGTAATATGGGCCCTTTAAGGTTTTAATTGCTGATCTTGAATTACAGTGCTAGTCAGTTCAGCGTTTTGAGATATGGTTAGATTTGAATTTAGGAAATATATATCTCCATGGAAAAAATCAGGACACAACGTCAAAGTTACAGTCCAGATTTGTGGAGAGGCAACTATCCTCACACTAAGAAAGCACGTATTGCTGTAATTTTGAGCATTAAACCACTTCAAAATGATGAATGAAAACTAGATCATCTTCCAAAAACAATGTCTTTACAGAGACAGGCAGGTGGCGTACCACTCACCATAAATATTACATAGCGCAGTGTTTTGCTTGTCTAACTTTGAACTATAAACACCCCAGTTTATCTAAGTAATTTGTCTGTGTTCACACTTAATCTGGTTTGGTCCTAAGACTCTGTTTGGTCCTGTTTTAGTCCTGGTTTAGTTCTAATTTAGTCCTGGTTTAGTCCCAGTCTTGATGTGGTGTATTGTGGTCTGGAGCTGCTTATCCCTCATGGGTATACTCTTTATTTATTTATATTAGTCTGCGTAAAATTTGAAATGCATGAGAAATGTGTTTTTGCAGAAATAGCAACGATGTGGCTCTATTAAAATTCCATTTGATTGTGACAGGCAGAGCTAAATACAGCCACTGACAACAGCACCTCCGTGATGATGCAACCAGTATCAACGGTGCACTGTGTTGCCTTCAGGCGTCTAATTAGCCACAAACACACGACACATGCACTCACATCACAGCACAAGTATTTTATAGTCTATAATTGGTTTGTGTTAGGGCTTGAAATTAAAACACTGTGGTCATAACAACATCATTAAACTTTTCATAGAAGCATTGAACAAAAATTTAAAGGTGCATTATGAAACTTTTCTGGTGGAGGGTCCGTAAAATGCTTTTCTCCATGGAGACGTTATTGTTTCACAGTATTAATCCTTTCTATTTTCATGGAGACCAAACCAGACAAAGTGACAGGTCAGATCTATAGAATCAGTCAGAATTTATGATTTTTGAGCCATAAAACCACCTGTAAATGAATAAATGTGAGGTAGAGCTGTTAAATGTCGTACTGTGGAACACATAGATCTCACCTGTAACATGGCCTGGTGGCATCTCCTGCTTGTCTCTATAGAGATTGATCAGTTTGAAGCCATAATTTGGAACATTGCAGACAAAGTAATAACATTAACTCCATGGAAAGTAGCAACTGGTGGGTCCTCTACCAGAAAAGGTTACATAGTGCACCTTTAGTTTAGTTTTTAATTCACTGATATTAGTTGTCAAATTGTAATTTACATAAAACAGGAAATAATATATATGAAAATAAAATTAAAATCGAAGTCCAGTCCATATACTGTTACAAATTTTTCCTTTCTCTCAATTATGAACAATATATTGCAGCTCTTTGCAGCAAACATCTGGGCTGCTGTGCATAACAAAACTTTACCTTTAATGGAAACAGCCCCAGATGCTCAAATACAATGTTTTTCACATTTCAAAATCCCCAAATGGTTGTTATAAAACTACATATGTTTTAATGTCCAATTTAAAAAGACAGTTCTGTCAGAATGTTTTATCATCAAGGTTTTACTTACAATTGTAATTGCTCTATTCAATTATAAACATTTTGCACTTCCTTCCCTGCAAAAGTAAAGGCGCTTTGCTAATCAAATCTAGTGTATTAGTAAGATTAGCCTAATGAAAATATATATTTGGGCTATACTTTCTCTTCTGGCTGGCAGTAAATAAAACATTATACTTTAAATTATGAGCCAAATAAAATATAGAAATAAAAACAGCTAGAAACAAACACTATCAGTTCCAATTCCAACAAAATTCAGCACGTTGTTAATAAAATCACTCCATTTGAATTTTATTTAGATGTCAAAATGTACACAAAGTACTTTTGTTTTTTACTCTTTAAGTATATTTTTAAATCGGTACTTTAATATTTTACTTAAGTAGTTTTTTTCATGTGATACTTTTACTTTAACTTGCGTACTTTTACTTAAAGGTGCACTACATAACATTTCTAGTGGAGCGTCAGCCACCTACTTGTCCCCATGGAAATGTTATTGCTTTGTCTAGAATGTTCCACAGTATAGATTACACCTGCCCCAAGGAGGTTACAACACTATGCTACATTATAATTCGGATCTGTGGAGGGTCGCCCCTGTTCACAGAATGAATAAATACTACCGTAAATGGATATGTTTAATGTCATACCATGGCACATTCCAGGGAAAGCAATAACATCTCCATGGAGACGAGCAAGTAGCGGACTTCCACCAAAAAAGTCGCACTGTGCACCTTTAAGTAACAAAATGTAGTACTTCTTCCACCTCTGCATACAATACTGCAATAATGACATTTGTTAATGTGCCAATCCAACCAATCAAAAAAAAAAAAGGAAAAAAACCTAAAAACCTCTATTAGGACCTAGAGTGTCATTTCAGCCAATTGCAGCTTAGAGCCATCTCTGAGGTCACGCAGGGCCTGAGATCTTGACACATAAGTACAGGACTAAACACTATGATCAACCAGCTTCTGTATTCTCTGTCCCACCACGGCCCCTGCCCCCGCTCCTGCCCCACCATAGTGCCTGTCGGGTGGGCGGAAAATGGTTCATCCTAAACAGTAGGAGGTGTAAATGTTGGAATATGCTCTCATCCGCACCGCACCTTTTGTTTTATGGCAACAGAGATATTAGATTCGCCGCTTTGCTCCGCTCTGATTTATAATGTTGTCAGGCGGAAACTGGAGCGAACTGAAGCATAGCAACACAAACTATGGAGTCAGCTGATTGGGAGTCGGGGTCTTGTGGGTTCATTGCGTGCTAGAAATGATTTTATTTTGCGTTATTAGAAAACTTTTTAACATCATATTTGGGTCAATTATTTTTATTGTTTTATTATAGAGTTTAGTTAGCCCACCAGTTGCATTCCATGATTCGCTCTGGAGTAAACAATGTGGTGCTCTAGCTAAACTGATTATAAACACATGAAAAATTAAGATCTTTGGAGGTCTGTCTTATAATTTTGAGGGGTCCATATTACACAATTCTCTGATCTATGTTATAATGTTGTTTCCTCGTCACAAACGTATCTGGAATTGTGTTTTGTGTCATTCACACTATTTAACACACAAACCATGCCATTTTTTTTCTCTGTTCCACCTTGTGATGTCGTGTGGTAATACAGGAAGTAACCTCCATACACTATTCACTAGAATCATTTGAACAATTTCAGCCTTGGAATTGCCCATCTCTACTAAACAAAAGATAAAAAGTAGCTATTAACTTAAAAAATACCGCTTCATGACATCACAAGGTGGAACAGAGCATTTTGAGCTTTGGAGATGTAGACAGACAAATAATAGAGGAGTACTCAAGCATGTGTGAATGAATATAATATAACATAACATCTCACAAGCTCACAAGTGTCAATTTTGCGTAATATAAGACCTTTAAATATTTTAGGGCCGTACAAAGGACTTCAGCTACTCATAGTTTATTATATATTAACACACTTACGTCTTTAGTCTAAGTTTGCGTACGTTCTCTTTATTGTCACTTCACTATGCTCTCAAAAATATTACACACGCGAAAATTTGATTATATTTCTTACTGCAGTCAGCAGTTTGGTTCATTTCCACTCGCATCTATGACGGCTGTTATCCTGTCACTTTTCCTTGATAAATGCCAATACAGCAGAACAATAAGTGTATGATTAAGCCCCACTACCACACCCGAGTGGACAGAGTCTGACCTTTGACCCTAACCGCCGCCGCTACGTGAATGTGTGCGTTAAATAAAGAAGAGTGATCTACTTCGCTACCGGGGTCAGAGGCCACTGGTCTGTCCATGGTTACTAAGAGCAGGATATCAACTACAAATGCCCAGATAGCTTCCTTGGAGTTATTTGTAACCGGGGAAATGCGCTCGTTGCATTAGCGTCCTTTTGTGTCTCCTTGGTTTCCTTATTTCCTCTCCCCAGTCCGTCTTTGTTACCTAAGGTTTCACTTGCAGATCTGAAAGCATGTGATCGATGGAAGATGCCGCTCAGACAGATGGAGATGGAGAGATTTGATGGAGGGCTGAGATTAAAAAACAGATGCAAGCAACATATCCTTTTTCTTCCAACACATCTGAGGTCTGCACTGGCCATTTACCCGTGCGGGCCAAATGAGAGGTGTATATGCTAGCTACAGGCGGCGGTTATTGCTCCATTAGCAAAGAAAAGACTTTAAGAGATCCCATTAACGTGTGTGTAGGTGTGTTTGTGTGTGTGTGGATGTGTGTAACTGCTCCAAACACACTCTGGGTAGTTAATGACTGCATCAATAAAGAGATGTGAGGCCAGAGAAACCAAGGGCTCCCAGACCATGACCTAAATATGGAGATATAATTAATAGAAATGTTTTTAAAGCATTATGTTGTGCTTAAAATGGTGTGGTTTATGTTTCCATGCACAGTTGAAATTGTATGCAGTGAAATAAGGGTCTTGTTTAAGTGAAAGGAATGGTATTTTCAATAGAGTTTAGAGTTTTGACAAAACAAAATCAATGGTAAAGATCATGTTACTGATACAACCCCCTGACAAAAAAGACAGCTTCATCAGCCCATTTGAATCAGTAAAAAAGAAGTACTAAGTGATAACTGTATTGGTTGGTAGGTCACAATGACGCATTTTGAAGTGCAGTTTACTGCTGAAGTAAATATAATAAAACAATACTGTAAACTAAACTATGAAGCAGAAGTTTTCTTAGTATTATTAATACTGTTAAAAACACAAACGGCAATAAATAAATAACAAAATGCATCACTTACAAGTTCATAATTCAAACTTCTATGGCTCAAATCTTATCATGGTCCAAATAAATGTTCCACTACAATAAATACTGACCCAAAAAGTGTAGTTACATCTTTCATGTATTGAGTAGTATGTCATTATAGTAATTATCGTGACAGGCCTGTTAGTTGGTTCCACAGGGCAGCAGTTTTTATTTATCACTACGATTTGATAAAGTAAACTGTTCCAAAATAATTTAAATAACATCTTGCTGTCTTTTTAGCCAACATCAACATCAAGTGCAGTACCAGTGACGTGTTGACTGTGTTGACTTTATACAATAGACTACACAACATACATTTTGTCTAGTTGTGACATTATTAATATACAGGAAAAAACCCTGCTCCTTATGAATAACATTAAAACCCCTATATTATGCTAAATTAAGTCCTCCGAGCGTTAAGCTATGTTATAATGTTGTTACCTCATCAAAAACATACCTGGAGTTGTGTTTTGTTCCGTTCACATATCTTTGAGTAAATTTCCATTATTAATCTACATCTCCAAAACTCAAAATGCTCCGTTTCACCTTGTGATGTCAGAACTCCGCCTAAATCTGCAGGGTTTGTGTGTTAGACTCTAGGTATGTTTTCATGAGGAAACAACAATATAACAGACCAGAAATCATGTACTATGGGCCCTTTAAATGGAAAACAAATCTTGAAACTAAATCTGAAGCCAAACCTTACCAAGCCAGCAATATTACTTCTAAAAAATACTTAGAATATTAACGTATTCTTTGCATTTCTTTAACTTTGAGTGCTGCAATAATATTTTAGTAATTATCCTTATTTATTAAATGAGTATAGCATCCTCCTATCTGTCTGCCGTTTACAAAATGGCCGTTTATTTCTTTAACACTGGCAGTAAAAGGGAAGGCCATAAGATCAAGTCACAAAGACAACTGAAATCACAGTGGTCCCTTCTTATCTGCAGGGTTCATCTGTGGCTGCCCTGCTCCTCTCTCTCTCCTGTAATGAACTTGATCCACAGATCCGCTGATCAAATCATTTCCAGCTACTCTAATCTCAAAACACTGAGCCAACACCACCAGCGACAAAGGGACTTTATACTCTCCATTTTATATTCACCATTCTGAAATATCATTTGCACAGAATTAGACTCAAGACATTCCTTTTGTTCTCTTGATTCCCATAGATTCGTCTTTGGGACAAAAGCAAATAGAAAATGTGTTTATATTGTTGGGATTCTGCAACCAACAAAGACCAAGTAATAAGATGTATTCAGGCTACAGTGAACTTAGGGGGGAGTGAGATGTACAGACACGCAACAACACACAAAGATGATACAATGATACCATCCTGAGGCACTTTTACATACAATCTGCTTTGAAATCTGTCCTTTCGAAGCACTTTCAGAATAAGACATCGCCACAATCTATTGATGCTGAGCTCTTCTCCTTATAAATTAGGCCTTGTGTCTGTCATGGTGTCCCACAGTGCATCTTCTGTCTCTGGCATAGGTGAGTGAGGTGAAGGCTGGAGGTAATAGTTTCCATTTTTTCTTAATGCCAGTGGGTCAGGGAGTGATGGCAGGGCAGCGCTTCATTACAGGAGCTCAGCAGGGCTCGCATGTCTCCTGTAGGGATTTATTATGGCGCTGCCCCCCTCCACAACCCCCTCCATACCACACACGAACACACACATGCACAAACACACATGTGGGTTCATATGCTTCTTGGGGACATTACACTGCAGAGGTGTGGCGAGACACATTTTAACACAACAAAGTTAACATTTTTTTGATCCAAGGCAAATGTAAACACATAAAAATCACTGGTAAGATCATTTTCCTTATGTGATTTCTTAAGATGTGTCAAGATCTTGTCCCATAATTATTTGACTTTAATTCATTTCTTAATCTTAACTACATTTACTACTTGCCTAACCTTAATCTAAACCCTAACCTTATTAACATGTTTTAACTCATATTTGAACCATGTTGTTGATCTAATACATGATTTACGTCATGGGGACCTGATCTTTGTCCTCGTAAGGTAGGCAGGTCTCCATAAATTGAGTATGTGGATTCCAGTCCCCATAATGTGGTAAATAGGCTTTCACCCAAACATATGAACACACATGTGCAGACACAGCCCGGGCTCATCCACCAGTCTTGGATACATTACTGTATATCATCTCATGATAATCTTCAGGGTGTGCACCAATGATGGACCCCTCCTCCTCCCACATACCCTCGGCGGAAGAAGCATTCTTCTGTCAGCTACATTTCAATCATATTTCTTATTCAGTATTGCAATTTTCAAGCTTAGACCTATGGCAATGCTTAGAATTTATCAGTAAGGAACACAAAGCTGACAGTATGTATGCTTGTTGAAATTCACTCTTTGTTGTGTATTGACTTTTTGAAATAATAATTCACTATTAATGCATTTTACCTTTTTTTCATTTTACTTAGTTACTCATTCCATTTAATTATAACATTACCATTGCTTAACAAAAATATTAATCGCCACTATACTATATTTATGTTGTCCAAAAGCAAGAATCTAGCATTTATTGTACTTGACCGGTATAGCTAACCGCCTATGGGATCCAACAGCCATTGCTATCCTGGCTTCTCCCTGCAAAAACAACACCTCCTGGGCAGCCATCAGAAGTTTGTTTATGTGCCTTGAAAACTGTAAACAAATGTCTTTAACCAAACACTTTCTTAGCATTTTGGTGCACGTGTTTTGGACTGAACAGCCATTCCTAACACCTGCTTTATTCAAGAACAGTGGGTATTTTACCACATCCAATTAAACCTGAAAAACTCACTTACGGCAGCACATATAGTATAAACTCATAGCCAGGTGCGTTCATTTGTTTTCACTATTCTCACATAAAAACACACACACTCACTCCTCGCACAGCTCTGATTAATGGCAACGCATATATAGTTACTGTGCTCAGGTGCAGCCCTCCTTTTGTCTGCTGCTGTGTTTTGTATTACGTTCATAGTGATCTACTTTCCTTTTCCCCCAGAACATTGTAACGATCCAGGTCTTTTTTTCTAAACTAGTGGTGATGCTAAACTCATTTGCACAACAATAGAAGTAGTTCCTCTTGCAGTTTTCATACAGTTTCACTCTTGAATGACAAGCTGTGTTTTCTAACCCCAGGATGTAGAAAGCCATTGAAAACAAATTCTACTGTTTGAAAAATGTGCGGCAGTCAATTGGAAAATAAGTAGCTAGTTCTCTACCCACCTCATGAATTCATGCATTTGCACTTTTCATTATACCTGTGGTGTAGTGCACTTAGGTACCAGTCCCCCGTATACTCCATCACACGGCTCTGCGGGTGACTCTCTGTGTATAAATGCATATTTATTCAACAAAACCAAGTACAGCACCATTCTGGCTTTTCATGGAGATGTATGTTGAAGGCGCTCTGCTCTTCAAACCTCCTCGTGCAACCCCCACAGGCACAAGAACAAAGAGGATCACCTGCCTCTTGTTTATTTGCACTTAGGAAGCTGTGGATATGTAAGAGCAAAGATGCACTTTCTGTACAATTTGTTTAATATGCGGCTTTCTCGAACTATTACCTCCAACTTGATGTCAGTGTATATTACATTTATTACATTTACATTAAGATTATGATAAACTTTAACTTAGGGATAGCTATCCCCAAGGAGAAATTTATCTCAGGTCAACTTCTTAATTCTTATGAATAATCATCAAAATACGGCATTAAAGGTGCACTGTTCTGGTGGAGGGTACTGTATTTTGGACTATAAGTCGCAGGGTTTTCAGGGTTTGGTTATACTTAGGTGCGACTTAAGTATATATATATATATATATATATATATGTATTTTTTTTTTCACACATATATAGATTTTTCACACTGACAGCCCATATGAATTGTATATATATGAATCAAAAATGAAAAAACAAATCGTTATCCGTTTTTTCATTTTGGTTTTAGAGACAAATAATAAAGAAAAGAGTTGTTTTTTCGTTTTCTTATTTTTGGTTCTATATTGAAAAACGAATGAATGATACACCGATTCCTCTCTATTGGGTTGTTTTTTATAAGTTCTATAACTTATAACTTCTATAACTTGCCTTGCAAGATGAAATGTTAGTTCTTGGTATCTGATTTTATGAAATAAATTTCCCCCTTATACTTACAGTCCGAAAAATACGGTACGTCACCAGCTTGTTGAGTGTTCCACAGTTTGACTTATTTATATCTACGGAGGCAGCAGGTGATGCTACTGGGCCAAGTTAAGTTTAGGCAAGGCAAGTTTATTTGTATAGCACAATTCGTACACAAAGTAATTTAAAATGCTTTACAGAATAAGAAATACATTAAAATCACAATACAAACAAATCATAACATTAATAATCATCATACAATTTTAAAATAGAGAGAGATATTAAATTAGAGAGAATTAGAGAGAAGAGTGTGGAATGAAAAATAAAAACCTTTCATGTTTAATGCAATACTGGGACATTCTGGGACAAAGCAACAACATCTCCATGGAGACAAGCGGACAAGCTGTTTATAAAATGTAACATACAAATAAGCTTTGGTTTGGATTGGCAATATTTCACTCATTTGAGCTCACTTACAGTCAGAAGCTAAATACAAGAGTTATATTCAGGCTTAAACAGTTAAACCTCTTCCACCAAAAGCTATCACAAGGTTATTGTCAATGGCACAAACCACACAGTGACACACCTTTTAGTTTCCCCCCTAAAACATCAGTTCCTCTTGCACTGTTCCCTCTCGTCACCCTTGATTGATGTGTCCAATCTAATCGGTGCACTCTCTCATGTATTATTATTATTTATTTTCCTATTGGAGCGTGTGAGGCACTTTGTCTCCCATGCTAATTCAATCTTGCACACTAGGATGGATGGAGCGAGCAACAGATTAGGTTTGGTTGGGGTTTTACACTTTACACAGCCCTAGCGTTCTCCGTGGGCGGCTTCTTTCACCAGGGATAAGGAAGTCAAGGACAAGCAATTTGTCTGAGGTGTAAATTAATTTGCAACATAAAAAACAGATAGCGATATGGAAATGGAAGTAATTAAGATGATAGATTGTACGCTGTGAGTGAGATTCATGTGTCATCGCTACGCTGCTCTCGAGATTCACAGTCTGAAGAATGAGTGGAGATGGTGTTGCATACAGAGAGACACAGTTTCTGATTTTTGGGTGAGTTTTGTGCATCTGGCAACTTTGAAGAAATGATTTAGTCAAAAGGCTCTGCTGTTGGTTATGTAATGGACTTCACTTGTATAAATGCAGTCACGTTTTTGCCTTGGTTCTCAATAAATCCTTCTTAAACCATCTTTAGATCTTAAGCTGGACTTATCTACAAAATTCACTCTTGTGAGCTTTAAGTCATGTTAGAATATTGTTTCCTCATCAAAAACATACCCAGAGTTGTGTTTTGTTTCAGCCACATGTTTGAATAATGCTGCGTTATTTGTCTGTCTACACTTCCAAAACTCAAAATGCTCTGTTCCACCTTGTGATGTCATGTAGTAGTAGTTTTTAAGTTAACAGCTACCTTTTACCTTTCGTTCAGTAGAGATGGGCAATTCCGGGTCTGAAATTATCCAAAAAGTAAAGCATTTTCTGCTGGGTTTGTATGTTAAACATGTGGGAATGAAACAAAACACAACTCCAGGTAAGTTTGTGATGAGGAAACAACATTAGAGACAACATAGATCAGAAAATAGTCTAATATGGGCCCTTTAATATATTGTTGCATGTTGAAATTGGTCACCACTAAAGCAGCTCAATCCAGACACTCTGATCCCCCCATCGCTATGGAGACTACAGACCCAAACAATTAATATCTCTCTATGCTTGGTCTGATAAACGGTGCTTTTAGTGGGATCTCTGATTGACCATTCCGCCAGACAGTGTGGGCTACTTTGGTGTAGAAATGGTAGAAAACCCATTATTTTTAGTGCGCTAATAGCCATGTGCAATTCTCTATCTCGCCATTTTTATCTCTTCACTGTGCAAGGTCAGTAGGTTGTTCGGTCACTGTTGCTTTATCCGGTGAAAACTGTTTTGCCTCATGTAATCAAAGCCTTTGCGGTCATTGTGTGTGTATGGGACAATGGGACGTGCCCTCCTGGAATATCTTTGCACCCTGTCATTTTGTCATTGGTGACCGCAGTTTCCTCCTTAAGGGACTTTCCCATAAGGTTTTGTGACATTCCTTGCATTTATCTTCATTTTGTTGCCGATTGGAAGTGGCAGTTGAGTTTTTCCTGGCAACTTTGCTCTTTAATGGAATATGCTCCAGACCTTTTGTGCTGCAGGAGTTGTCATACCTTTTCTGATCTCTTGTTGATGTCACTTTACTAGAAAAGACTAACCACTCCACTAACATGCCTCCCTTACATGTATTTGTATTTCTACGTCTATTTAAAGATGCACTATGTAATGTCACCTTCTTGTCTCATGGATGTTTTTACTTTGTATGAAATGTTCCACAGTATGGCATTAAACATATCCATCTTTCATCTGAATGTTTTTATATTTTGCTGGTTTTACTGGAAAGCACTTTGGTCATCTTGAGTGTTGTAAAGAGCTCTATAAATAAAGTTTGACTGATTAAAGTATGGGAAGAAACATGCATACAGTGAGTGGGGCCTCTTCTCCACAGATCTGACCTGTAACTTAGTCTGGGTAGCATGGCTTGTTTCCATGTAGATTGTTCAGTTTAATACCATTGTGAAACATCTCCATGGAAACAAAAAGCTGGCACCAGCAGAAAAGTGACATAGTGCACCTTTAAAGACCTAATTTCTTTTCTCCCTCCTCCTTAATGAGTGTCTTGTCTGTTGTGAATAGGATCACCTCAAGCCAAATGTTTTGAGGGATGTAGGTAGTAGGGTTTTGCCATTAGCATAATTTCCCACTGGCGCTTTGAGCTTAATTATGGACATGGCTGTGTGCAGACTGGAGCACATCTCATCATATTAGGATGGGCTCCCTGCTGCGGCGCCCACTCACCACCAGGTCCCATCTGACGACCTGAGCATTCAAATCTGGCACGCTTTAACTCCCCGCAACCTGGTGAAGTGTCATCCTCCACGCTTCAGCTGCACTTCAGATGTGACCGAGGAGAGAAGAGTCAGACTGCTTAAAGTGCATGTGGTGCAGGGACGTATGCCCTGTAACTGGCTCCGGGGCTGATTACCTACAAGATGTTTATGGAGATTCTTTGTTAATTAATCATGTTGGGTTCAGCTTACTGTTAATGCAATGCAATATTTAAAGGTTTTCCATTCAAAAATATAATATTGTGTCTTTAATTGGACGTCGCTATGGCAACACTCCTAATTTCTCATCATAAAACTCATGCAGTCATGCAATACAATCACATATTTTCCAAAATTCAGATACAATAGTGAACGTTTTAACATAAGACACTAGTTAATGTATTTGTTCAACATCAACATAATTCTTACAAGATGCACTGCGTTACTTTTCCTCAGACTGAAATCATCCAAATCACTCTAGTGAAGGTGTATGGATTTTAAAAACACAGTGGAGCACTTCTTGACCACATGACATCACAAGGTGCCTATAAATGTGCAGGGTTTGTGTGTTAAACTTGTATGAATTAAACAAAACACACTTCCAGTTATGTTTGTGATGAGGAAACAACATTTTGATCAGCTAATAGCGTAATATGGGCTCTTTAAAGTATAACTGTGGAGTATTTAGAGCTAACATGAGTAAATATTAGTACACTATACAACGTTACAACACTGATTGTTGATAGCTAACCACACCACAGCCCACAGTCCACCACCAATTCTTTTTTTTAACCAGGTTTCAACCCGACTATTCATTATTACTGCAATGACCTGCCACATCCAGTACTTACCATTATATGTTTATTTTGCCTGGAGGAATTATCATCTCCTAGCACTAGACCGCCGCTAGATAGAGGAAAAAATAGAAATACTGGCAACGTGTGGCTGGCAAAAAGGCAATTTCCTAGCGAGGCTGCTGTGATTATGAACTGGCCTTTGGTATTCACAGACACATGCATATATATTGGATTGAGTTAGGTCCTCTGTAAAAAAAACAAAACACATTGTTATTAAATTATGTGGATTAGACTGTAATCTATTGGGGAATATTGTACACAATTGTTAGCCTGACGACTCACATTAGGAGAAATAAAACATGGATCAGAAAATGTGTTTTACCTAAGGGCACATAGCTGCAAATCAACAACTCATTTACATCACAGATCCCCATCACATCTGCTTATTATTATCTACGTGGGCCATGAAAGGAAGCAGCTCACCCGGTTTGTGTGTGGGAAAATAATAGAGAGTGCAGGTGAGAAAGACTGTAGCTACTAAGATGTATGGCTCTGGGCATGCATCCCTAATCAAGCAATATTTCTCAGCATATGTTCCCTGTCACTGCATTTCATCAATGACAAACATATCTGGCAACCCAAACAAGTAAGTTTTGTGCTGGCAAATCAAGATTTATTAGACACATTTTGTTTTGCATATAAAGTAAAGGCTACTTAACTAGAAAACTTGACAAATCTGTTTTCTTTTTTCCAACTGATTTCGTGATTGGAGGTAATATGGCTTTTTATATAATGGTGCTCTTGTAATAATGGATGTTCTATTTGGTGTGTCTTTGAAGTGAAAAGTAGGTAGATAATGTCCTTGTTTGGAAAGCAGCCAGACGTGGAGTTGCTTTCAGGGACAAGAGGAAGCAAAAGATTATAAAAAGGGCACATAAATCTACCACTACCTCTTTCGAACTTATATTTTCACACACACACACACACAAGCAGTGAAAATGAAAATGAAAAGAAGACTTTGAAAATGTAATGTATTGAGTTACATGGTCCAATCTGTATTTTGAATATATACTTAGAATACGTTCACAATGAGTTCCATTTTATTATAGAGTATATGATTAAAACAGTTTTTGTTTTTAGTACTGTTATGCATTTATTTATCTCTAAGAAAAAAAATCACACGTTTTATTACACAAGCAGTGTTTTCTATTTTTCTTACTAATATTATGGAGTTCAAGCATATTCGGTACTCAGAATTAAGTCTTTATTTATATAGCGCTTTTCACAGACATATGTCACAAAGACGCTTTATAGAGGATTATTTTACAGAGCATTCTTCATTCACTTCATACCCGGTGGTACTGTTGTAGCCACGGCTGCCCTGGGACAGACTGATGGAGGCGCGGCTGCCAAGCCAACCGGTGCCAACGGTCCCTCCGACCACCACAAACACTCACTCACACAACTTTCACACCTACAGTGCATGTTTTGGGTTGATGGGGGAAACCAGAGTGCCTGGAGGAAACCCATTCAGACATGGGAAGAACATGCAAACTCCACACAGAAAGGCCCGGGCGACCCGGGGATCGAACCCGCAACCTTCTTGCTGTGAGGCATGAGTGCTAGCGGCACGGTGGCAAAATTAGTATTCTGATTCATGTATATAGTTACTTTTAAAAACTGTCTGCAAGCCAGTGAGCCAGTAGTCTCTACATGACTGCAGCCGACATGTCGCTGAGACTGTATAAGCAGAGCATTAGTCGTTTTTATCTCCTAATATATTCTCCACTACCCTGTCTGGCTATTTGGTTTTCATTTCAGTTGGATAACCAACCCTGCCTATCATTTTGCTAACTAATGCTAATCAAAACTGGGACTATACTATGATGAAACCTGGAAGTAAACCTGACCAGTACAGGACCAAATCAGAGGCCAGCGTTTGCCACCCGCTTGTCTTCATGAAAATGTTATTGCCTTGTCTAGAAAGTTTCACAGTACAGATTAAACCCCTGTTCACTAAAGGAAAGATGGTATTTTGGAGAAATAGAAATACTCAAACTTTATAAATGCTAGACTTAATATGTTTAATGTCATGCCGTGGAACATTCTAGAGACAGCAATAACATCCCCATGGGGCAGATAAGGGACCCTTCAGCAGAAAAGTTGCACAGTGCACCTTTAAAGTTAAAACTTTGATGTGCAGGCTAAAGGTAAAATCGATACCTCTGAGGTGCACAATTTCTGAGTTGAAACCAGGTCTTGGAACAATTCAGAACTGAGAATGAGTTACTGAGGGGAGTTGAAATACCTCGAGCTTCCAGTTGACCACCTTTGAAACAGTGGCTATGAACACCTTTCGGATAATTGAGGGATTACAGTGATGTCTGGGTGGATGCTACGAGCTTTGTGTTTGTCCAGACTCTCAAATTTGTGCATTATTCATTCATTAATTAAGAGCATATTTGTGGTAAGCTTCTTTTGTAGCCACTGCTGCTCTGTACTCTGAAGAATCTGCACCATCTGCCCTGACCATCACCAGTTACTCATGCATATGCCACATTCATTCTAGGCAATATGGGTAAAGTGTCCTGTTTAAGGACACAACAACAGCCCTAAGCTACTGCCCCACTGTGGCACCTGCTAAACAGTCTCCCATCCAAGTACTAACCAGACCCAACCGTGCTTGGCTTTTGAGATAAGAAAAGATCAGACAGTGACAAGGTGGCATGCTCTGTATTACTGCTGCAGTGTTACTGAAGCAAGACATTGCTTTCTTCTTATAAAATACTGGAATATATGATTCACGTAGTAAGTGTAAAGCACAGCACTGAATACAAGTGTGAGACAGAGCACCTGGATCCAGTCTAAGCCACATATATTGGATTTGTGACATTGTGTGATATGAGATTATTTGTGCACCTGAGCCTGGGCGACAGAGCTGGAGTGTGACGGCTGAGTGATCGTACATTTAGGGTGCCCTGGGTTTGAGCATGGTCACATGACTTCTGTGTCAGAGACTGTGATGAAGGTGATACAGTGTCACGCATCACAGAGGTCATCTCAGACCCTCCTGCTCCTTTTCAATCTGTGCTTCAGACGGCTACAGTAGAACTTCTCGCCCAAGTCTGTTGCCATAATTACTATGTCTTATCTTATGTGACTTATTCAGTATATGATGGATGAAAGACTTTAATGTTGAATGTTGAATAAGTAAGTTCTACGAATGTTCTAAGAATGAGTTATCACTGATATTGAAGGGTTTTCACAGATATCGGGATCAAGCTGATATTGTTTTTAGATTGCCGATATTTAACTTATTTTTTCTCCACTGCCCCAGTCAGTGTGTGTCCACAGAGCCTCAGATTTGTCTTTTTGAACAGATCAATGAGTAAAAATGTAAATAGAAGAGCAATTATGCCACAAATATGACAATATGGTTTTGAATCCCAGATAAATACATTTTGTTCTTATTTTTACACAAAGTCAAAACTTACTTTGTTGACTTTACAACAACTTTACTACCTTACTACTGCTGATAATGCTGGAGCCATGTGCCTTGTGCGTGTGTCACCAGTAGAGGATGCCGTAGTGTAGTCTGCATTTGGGAGGACCCCTCCTGTGCTCCTCAGGTGTTGCAATCTGATGAAGCACACAGTTTGTTGACTGCAATACCAGGCGTATTTGTATGATATGAACCTTTTTGATACATAGATGAACTTTTAATCTTTGAAGTAACTAAGAACAAATTTTTATTAACATTATTCCCTTGGATTTGTCTACTTAGACACCAGAGACAAGACTAGCGTGTCACTCACTGTTCTCCAGATCTGCATCCCTCAGAAATCAAAGTGGGATTTAGCCACAATAGATAACATTGCCTTTAATACTTTCAATTTTATCATTTATCATCTATATTTTCAGCAATATATTATACTTCAGAATGTGTTATAGTGACAGGCCTCCCCTCACATCTTCTCAGGGGAACAAAGCAAAGACACACAAGGTTAATTGAGTTCACTTATTTAGACACAGCATCATCGTGTTCTTATTTAGCAGTCATTGTATTTAATTTTCCCCTCCTTGCTCAAATGTCAGAAATATCTCATCTCAACTAGAAAACAAACACATAACTGTACTTGCCCTTCATATTGCACAAAAGCCCTGACAAGCCTGCGGCAGCCAGTAAAAGGACGTATCTGATGAGCAATCGAACTTACTGCTTGTAGAGGCTCCTGTGTGTACAATTTTCAAATCAATACTTGACACTATCAGCCAAAAGTCTGTCTGGCTTTCAAGGCAGTTCAAACACTCTTTTAGATATGTTCATTAGACTAGAGAAGAAGAATATCAAACAACTGAACTTTATTAAACTTATAAGTAACAGTGTGCTACAACTCAACAAAATCACAGCTTAAAATCTGGATGCCAACTGCTCCTGTCTGGTGGTTGAATTGGCAATGAAAGACAGTTACTTATCTTATTCCCATATTTTTGGATAGAGTCTATTATGTTCTGATCTATGTTATAATGTTGTTGCCTCATCAAAAACATACCAGGAGTTGTGTTTTGTATCATTCCTTTGTTTGGCACAAATATCCTGCATATTTAGAGTGAGTTCTTTGGTCAAAAACACTCTGAAAACACTCTGTTCATCCTTGTGATGTCATGTAGTAATAAAGACTCCATTGTCTTTTTAATCTCCATACACCTTGACTAGATAATTTTAGGAATTTCCAGTCTAAACAAAAGGCAAAAGGTAGCTGTTAACTTGAAAACTTCCGCTATGACACAAAGTGGAACACAGCATTTTACATTTTGGAGATGTAATGCAATGTCATTTTTGTATGTTTTTGAGGAGGTAACAGCATTATAACATGGCTTAAAGCTCACAAGGGTCAATTTTGCATAAGGACCTTTAAGTGGTACGGGTCCGGATATCTCCTTTAACGTAACTCCCATAATGGCAAAAGTTAACAGCAGAAGTAGCTCCTTACTTGACCTATCTCTGTAATTCACTGTCTCATCATTCCATGCCATTATGATTGGGTAGTGCACTCACTTAGCCGTCTCCAATGCGTTTAGCTGTCAAACATCCCCCTGTGGGCTCCTTGTCTTCATGTGTGTGGAGAAATGCCCTGACCTATATCTTCACTAAGTATTAGATAATATAGCCTTGTAGAGGAGATGGATGCATTAGTTGATGGCTGTGTAAGAAAGCTCTGGTTGACATTGTTATAAAGTGCTTGTTTGCTGCAGATGTCCTTTGTGTTGTCTATCTTCCATCCCTAATAGCCACTGATAGCTTGATAGAGCAGATCATTAAAGTGTCATTAGCAAGAGAGCTCTGAGGCAACGGCCGCTAAACAAGACTTTCAGCTGCTGGAGTTAGGGCTTTTTCTCTCTTCATCCAAACATGGATTTTAGATAATACTTTTTTCTTTTGAAAACACTCATGCAATCATGCACTCTTTACTTTCTCTACTCTTTATTTTTTGGTAGGTTCCTGTTATATGCAACAACTTGAGGATTTGTTTTCATTCCAAAGATGTAATAGTTTGTTTTAAAGCTGCAAACTATCAATAGCATCTAAAAGACAAAAACTCATATTGTCCTTTTCTTGTACAGTGTTATTAGTAAACCTGTTAATCTAAGCACAAATTATTCATCGCATTTTTGAGCTAAGTCTGTATTGTTTTCTAATAATATTGTGGGTTTTAAAATAACAAAATATACCATAAATGCCCATGACTCAGAAGGAAATATAAAGGAAATCTACAGGGTTTTCAGCAGCTATGACACCCTGCAGCTGAGTGGCAGTTTAGGACCATTCAGAATCACAGACTTGACTACTGCAATCGGTTAAAAATCACAGTTTACCAAGGCTGCAGTTATATAGGTAATTTAACACAATATTTAGTCTCTATGGTAACTATTATCTATAACCTACCCACTAACCTGTAAATCCTGTTCTGCTAAACAACTGCTCCTCAAACATGTTCTGAAGGTGTGATTTAGTTTAGTGGTTAATATTTCAGTTCAGAAACGTACTGTATATATGCTGTATATTTAGTATACTGTACAATATATTTTAGTATTTGACTCAGTCATTGATTCTTATTTTACAATGACTCTGGTCAAACTATTATTTCTATTCTAGACTGAAACTTATAAAACACTTTTTAACCAAATCACAGTTTAAACATTGTGAAGACTTCTAGAAAGCATTTTTATTTAAAGTAGACCTATTATGCAAAATGAAGGTTTTAGATGAATATTGTAATTGTGACATAATGTTAATGAATGCTCTATAGCAGACACAAGCACAGTCTTCTTTAATAAAGCAGCTGTCCTTGTTATAAAAGGTCTTCTGGCATGGAGTCTGTAGAGTAATTATGATTAACACTATAGGATTTCTATAGGAGAAGTCATGACAATTGTAGCCCAGTATATTGATTTTTTTTTTTAAACTTAATTACTTCGCCACCTCAATTTGTATAAGAGCATTGCTGTTTGAGAAAGTTGATTGCTCTCAAAGCACACTCTGAGATGCTGTTTATGGAGCCAGAGAGTTTTAAACTGAAGGTAGTGGATGGATTTTAGGTGCTGTAAATCATTTTACATTAGCAGCTTCCATAAAGTGCAACACTTTACTTGTTCAATTGATTAAAGTCCTGCTCTGCCATTGTCTGACTTATAAAACTATCTGCTAACTGATTTATGCTCATATAAGTGACACCAAGTAACAAATCACAGGCTGAAGAACAAATGAAGGTATAGAAGCACTGCTGGGCTCTACAGCTCAGCTCTGAATACAAGTCATGCTCTTGTTTCACTCAGAACTCTACTGCCCTCAAGTGGCAACAAGTAAACAATGAATCCTAAGTAAAAATAAGTAAAATCAATGTACTTCTTTTTGAAAAAGTTTTTGATTTTGTACTTTTATTTTTATTATTGCGAGGTTTGATGTGAGGGAAAAGAAATCATAGAGCTGAGATCACTATTTCAATTTTAGCACAATTCATGTTGCTAGTAGTTTTTATCTGCCATGAAGAGGTAACTAAAGCCAACTAACCCTTCTGAGAGCTCACACTTTGCTGTGATTGGTTGAATCCACCTGTCACTCATTTAGAGCATGAACAAGGTTGACCAATAGAAGGAGTGGATGGGGAAAGGGGAAGTGTCTGTGTTTTTATTGAGCATAAAGCTGCATTAAACTGAGAGGCACAGAATCCATAAAAACTCCATATCCACCATATTGTCCAGTTGTGTTCTGTTCCTAGAGGTTTGATTCAAATGCACTTAATTTATGCAGCACATTTTATAAACAACAGTTTCCACTGTGCATTAGTTTAAACCATGAAATAGCAATAAACAAGTAAAATAAAACAGGAGTATGATGATCTATTTTTTTTGTCCTCCTTTTGATAACTTCTTGTGTAAAACAACATGGGAAATTATGCCGTCCACTTTTACAGCTGATTTACCCCTAGAGTAGACCTGGAATAGCCCTGTTACATTGACTCATAGATCTGGAAGTGCTCGGAAAAACAAATCTCTTCTTTGATGCTACTTGGTGTGAAAAATTTAAGAACCACTGAGATACATGGTACAGTATATCTTACCATCTCCTTCTTTCTGTTTACAGTTTTCATCATGGCGGCCGGTCTGCTAGTTTACCCCTTCGGCCTGAACTCCACTCTGGTGCGGTCGTTTTGTGGAGACGCCGATATCTACTACGCCGGGGAGTGCCAGATCGGCTGGGGCTACATGCTGGCCATTGTCGGGGTCATGCTCACCGTTTTCTTGCCCTTTTTTGCCAAATATGCACCAAAAGAGCAGCTTTCTCCCACCCCCCTGCCCACACTGTTATAGTGCTCTGACAAGTCCTGCTTTTCTACTTTCCTGTACTCACCATGGAAAAACGTGGACCGATATACGCAAATGTTTTGTATGCCCCTGAAAAATTCAAATAATATGTCTTCCCTTTTAAATTTAAGTTTCTTTCTTTTTGGCTTTAGGCTTGCGTTCAGTGTAAAATCCAAAATATGTGTCCCAATTATTTGTAAGGTCCAAAATCACTATCTTACATTCCAATTTTGTCTTTGGCAACATGAAAATTTAAGACCAGTAAGATTTATCAGTGAGGGACATCACGAAAATGGTCAAGGTTTCAGAATCAATGCAGCAAGATCCTAGGAGATGTTCACCAGGAGAACAATGCATTGGATTGTACATAGAATATGGATTCACAAAGCCATGCATTAAGTTCAAGGATGGGGCAGGTTGTCGACTGACATTTGAAATTGTGCTTTCACCATGCACCCCGGCGGTTACGACGTCTGTTCTTAAATACAGTGTAATTAATGTCAAAGAAAAGGACAATGCTCCCAGCTTTTGACCTGCCAAAAGGACAAAAAAGGACATGAGGAAAGAAGTGAACGTAATAAACAGTGTTGTCATTTGTGGTACCGTTCAGACGCAGCATTCTTCCTTTGTCAATGCTCTAAATTTGTACATTTTTGCTTGTCAAACATAAGCAATCTTTTCCTCTTTGCAACAGAGACTAATTCAGGAAAAATCGATGCAAAAGGCAGGGAAATCATTTTTAAAAAAATGTCAAAAATGCATGATGGCTTTTGTTAACGGTAAAACATTTCAATGTGATCTGACCACTTTGTGCCTTTGACATAACCAAGACAAGTGTTAATAAGATGATCAGGTCTCCTCTCTTTTTGCTCAAAACAAACTGTGGACCCTGTTGTGTGGATTCTGTTTGATTTGTTGTTGTTGTGGTGAGGTCTCGTCTGTACCTGATGCCGTATGGTCTGTTTAACTGGAAACAATATTTTTCAGAGTGAAGCTTTTTGTTGTGCTTGGTGGCAATGACAAAGAAGAGGGATTAAGGAAACTATTGAGCAGATTTTTTGTAGTACGAGATAAAAATATATTGCCATGGTTTTAGACCCGATTAACAAACAAAAAACATAATGAAATCCTTTCCATTCACTTTCACTGACATTACTAGATTACTGTTCCTATATGTACACCTAAATTTCCATCAATAGTCCTGACTATAATGCATAGTTTTTGTGCATTTTTAAAACTCTTATTGAAACATTTCTTTGTTTTGTGACCTAAGTGATTTACAGATTGTTTAGTTTCACTTGACATCATAACTTTCTTTTAGCCTATATTTAATGGAGATGTGGGCAAATAAAATAACTAGGGTCAATATTGTAGGACTTTCCTTTCAGTCATTTCTAATAAAAAAGCAAGTAAAAAGAAAACTGGCTCTTGTTTGGAATACTCATAAAACCCTAATATTAGATTAATTAATTGCATCCCTAATGCTTTAACCTTAATAACTGTGAGTCTGTGAAAAGAATATTTACTTTGTTTTTTTGCTACATTCAAACTCGATTAAATGTGGACATGGCAACAACTAATACTCTTTTGAATAAGCTGAAGTTTGGCGTGCCATTCTCAAGTTTCAAGGACAAAATCTCTGCTTTTTCACTTACCATTATTGTACACTGCCAATTTCATTAAGCTCAAAGCTTTCCAGTGTGAATCTCTGTGCATATTAATGTTACCAATGGCTAAAACACACAAACACGAACAAATATGATTCCCAAATGTTCTGAAAATGGACAAAAAGAGAATAATTATGTTCCTTATACAATTATGTTAAAGAAAGACAGTAATGACACGTTGGTATGATATTGGATCCTCTGTTGCTTGGCTGACTGAATGACTGGGTGACTGCACTGGAAATCTCCCTCTTATTTGTTAAACAGTTGTGTGTAAAGTCTCAGCACTGGTGAACATGTTTTATTAGAATAGGATATCGTTTTGTTTTCATTGTGATGTTGAACTGTAAATAAACTGTTCTTGATCTTGTCTTGAACCTGTCATTCAATCGGACCCATTCTTCAGAAATATACTTTGAAATATGTTCATCTCCTGAACTCTCTTTCTAATAAAATAGCTCTTTACTCATTAACAAATAATTCCAATGGTGTAAAATAAACATATTTTTATGTGTTTTAAAATAAATATAAATACAAATGTGTTATAACGTCTTAAAACATACAGCATACATTAGTAATGTTAACAATAAAAATGCTATGAACTTGAACTTACAATAACACACTCTTACAGTATTGCTTTCTAATAGGAGCAGTTGGTGTCTAGGTTTCCCTCAAAGTCTTGACTAGGGCCCTCATTTCAGCGTCACAGACCCTCACGGCCTCTTGTGCATTCCTCTGCTCCGAAGGCAGCGCTGGGCGGATGGACACGCACATCAGGACATCTCTGACACGGTTATAGTTACCGACGCAACGATGGACCTGACCACGAATGAGACGAGGAAGCTCCTTCTCCTATTGGACGAGAGGTAAAGGTTACACAATAGGACACAATGGGTAATGTTTGCTCTCATTTTTCTGGGGCTGCAAAAGTGTTGATATAATGCAATGATTGATAATGCAACTAACTTAATATATTGCAATGGCAAGGTTCTCCATCTGACACAAGTATATTGTTTGTTTTAAATATGTTAATTACTGATTCCATTAATGATTTTACAAAATTAGCCAATGTTATAATGGATTATGGCTGACTTAATGATGAGTCAAAAAGTATATTAAATATCATACTTATATCACAACAGCCATTGTGATATTTTCAAATAATGTTCAGCCCTATTTGTTTACACATACATTTTCATAGTAAACACATTGGACAACTTCCTTCCCGCCTCGTATGAGGAAATGCTTTGCTCCGTGTGGTCCCAGTGTCACAGCAGAGTCTAGAGTGGCTGAAAAAGAAGAAGAAAAGGTGTTTCATAGTTAAAAAACTGTTGTTATATGTAAAAAGGCAGATGTAAATGTAATACGCAAAATTATGCAGCCCTAACCCACACTGACCAAATATCTCAAATAAATATGGAACTTTATCTCTAAACTGGCTCCAGTGCTTCATCCCGTCAATCACTGCGGTGAGGATCCTCAGAGACATCTTGTTTGCTGGTTTTATCTGAAATGTGGGTTGTGCCTGTAAATAAAATAAATAATACAATTTATTCCAAATAAAGGTGCATTATGTTACTTTTCTGGTAGAAGGTCTGCCATCTTTATAATGATGGCTTTGCTTAGAATGTTCCACAGTATGGTATTAAATTGATCTGTTTCCAAGGAGACAAGACACCACCGAACCAAGTTAGGTAGAAACGTGACCTTCCTCACAGTAAGAATGTATTTTTTTTCAAGATTTTGAGAAATACAAAGGTCTGTAATTAAATAAATGCAAGAAAGAGTAACTGTGGAACATACCAGGCAAAGTAATAACATTTCCAATGGAATAAATATAAAGTACACAGTATACCTTTAAACATAAATAAATGAATCCATATAGTGATTGTGTACCTTCACTTGAAAGTTGCTTGGTTTTGTGCCTTTTTTCTGTTCTAACACCACAAGCTGTGGTCCGAAGCTGTTAGTGAAGTTCCAGGCTTTAGATTGCTGCTGGTTTTTCAGAGGGGTGGGCTGCATGAGAGGGGTGGGATGGGTTCCTGCTTGCACTGGAGGAGGAGGGGGACAGGCCGACCGTTGGGAAAACTTAAAAGTGGTATTGGGAGTTTTGTAGGATGCCTGCTGCTGACACATCTGTGAAGACCCAGAGGAACGCGGCCCTCTGTGGTTGTTCTGAGAAGGCTGGTATTGATTCAACCCTGAGTTAACGACAGCCCCAGTTTGTCTCGCTGAGTAGTTGGTTTGCTCACTTTTAATGCTGAGAAAAATGAATCAGAGCATTATTATACAAAAACTATTTAAGCTAATTGTTATGCACAGAGTAGAGTAGCCAAAGATTGTATTCAAGGGTAAGGTTACTGCAAAATTATAAATTAAATTATATTACAAAAGTAAAATAACTACTTATTAGTCCAAGAATATTACTTTAGTTGTAAGACTAAACTTTTTTTTCAGGAAAGTAGTATTCTTGTAAGTTACTGCCTACATCTAATTTATAATTTGAAGTTGGTTGCTAGTGGAAGGACAAAAATTAAACCTAATTAAGTCTATAAGTGTATTTGAAAAAGATAAACAACAATCTGAAAAAACTAAACCATATCTGAAGGAATGGTGTGAGAAACACATGTGTGTCACTCTGAATTGAGTTCCACACATTATCAGTCTAGAATGGCTCTCGCTGAAAGCAATAAGAAAACAAGGGATCATCATAACGACTCAAATATCCATCTCTCTGTGCAAGATTAAGAAAAAGTATGCAGTCTAAAAACATACCTGTTGTTCCCAGCTTTGTAAGGATGTGGTAGAGGAGCGTATTGCCTGATTGTTGGAGCGGCTCTGGGCCCTGGCCTGGTGCTGCTGTACTGACTCTGGGGCTGTGAAGGCTGCTGAAATTTCTGCTCTTGATGAACTGTCTTTTCAGGTTCGGGTGGTTGATAAAATTCAAAGCTTCCTGTCCCAGAGAAGTGCAACAATTAGAACCTTATCTTCAAATATGATTTGTTTTTCATAATTATTGTGCCTAGTCTTTGGACATACCAGAATCTGTACATTACTTTATTACAATTTTACATCAGTCACTTTACTCCAGTAGTTTCTCCAAATACTTCTTTACTCTTCAGGTCACAATCTAGTACTTCTACTAAACTTATTTCAAGCTTGTGTTACTCTACACATTTTGGGTACTCTACACACCTTTGGATTGTAGACATTTTAACCTCCTGCGACCGCATATGAGGACATTACATTTTTGCCTCTTGGCACAATGATACTCAATTTTTAAATCTTTAACCTGTTGGCCACATTCAGGGACATTGCCACGCCATCTTGTGGTGATATCACAACATAACACCAAATTCAGTAGAAGAAAAAAATGGCGGGCATATCAGCAAAAGACTTCTACAACAGTTCCCAGAAGAAAAATGACCCAGGTAAAAATTCTATCAAAATTTTATGAATGAAACCAATGTATTTATGTAAAATACTGTCTCTTCTTCATATGGGGATTAAAATTTGACAAAATTTAGTAATGGTAGCTTACCATTGGTAAACTTGAAGCACTCGTTTGAGGACAGTGGGACTATGTTACATTATAAATTGTACCATGTGGTTAGCTAAACTTGGGAATATATTGATGAGTTTACAGTTGTAAAGAGTTTTATTTTGATTTAGAGTTTATTTTTCCACATTATCATTACAAGGAAACTTTCCTTGTCAAGAGCAGAACAATTGCTCATGGCAATTGCAGACAACTCTGAGGTGGAGGACTTCTCAGATGGGGAAGATTATGATCCTGCTATGAACAAAATTATTCCACAAAATGCTGACCTCATGGATGAACAACCTGATACCTCACCACCTAATTCATCAGATGAAGAATACACACCACCTGATGCAGCTGAGGACAGCAACTCTGAGAATGAGAGTCAGCCACAAAATCCACAAGTGCACAGAGGTGGTCGTAAACAACAGCAAGTTGATAGTGATGGACATAGAGAGCTCAGACCAGAAGGCAGGAATGATGGGCATGGAGATCGCTGGAGGTCTGCTCCATTTAACCCAAACTTAGTACAGTTTCAGGTTGGAAATGATGATCAACTGAAAGATGAGCGAACAGGTTGGCAGCCACTGGATTATGTAGAGCAGTACATTGACTCAGAGCTGATGAAACTCATTGCTGACTGCACAAATGCCATGTCACTGGCTAACAGTGGGAGATCTCTCAAAACTTCGGTCGATGAGATGTATCAATCATTGGAGCAGCAATCTTGATGTCTTGTGTGCCTTATCCACAGACGAGGATGTTTTGGTCCAATGCCTTACGAATCCCTGCCATTAGTGACACAATGTCACGTGATCGCTTCTTCAAACTGCGAAGCCATCTGAAAGTTGTCATCGATAATGATGTTACAGAAGACAACAGGCAAAATGACAAATTCTGGAAGGTGAGGCCTTTTATGGACTGCATACTTACCGGCTGTCGCCTTCAGGCTCGTCAAGGTTGTGTCTCAATTGATGAGCAGATGATCCCCTTTACAGGGGCCTGTCCATTTCGACAATACGTGCCACTAAAGCCAAATCCAGTGGGAATGAAGAATTTTGTGCTGGCATCTGTGGATGGACTAGTTTTAGACTTTGAAGTCTATCAAGGTTCAGTGTTACTGGCTTCGAAGGTTCAGGACTCAGATGGTCTGGGTCTTGGAACACTGGTCATCAAACGTCTGTCTGAAACCCTCACTGCTGGCACACAAGTTTATTGTGATCGATTTTTTACCACCATACCAGCTGTTGATCACATGTTGAAGGATGAGATATATATTACTGGTACAGTGATGAAGGGCCGAGTCAAACAAGCAATGAAGAAGTTACCTGATGACAAAACCCTGAAACACCAAGGAAGAGGTGCCTTTGCCACAATAACCAGTGCAGATGGGAAACTATGCGTGGTCAAGTGGTTCGACAACAAACCAGTTGTGATGCTCTCCACTGTTCACTCAGAGCAGCCTGAAGACACTTGCCAGCAGTGGTCCAAGAAGGAAAAACGGTATGTGACCATCACACGACCAAGCATCATGCGCGAGTACAACTCAAAGATGGGAGGAGTTGACATGTCGGATAGGATGATGAGCTACTACCGAATGTATGTGCGGACGAAGAAGTGGACAATTCGCATGCTGATGCACTTCACGGATCTTGCTCTTGTCAACAGCTGGCTGCTGTATCGCTGAGATAACCAGGAAAGTCTATGGGTCTATGGTGGCCAGTGCCATCATGTACGCTGTAGTCTGCTGGGGCAGCAGTCTGCGCGTGAGGGACACTAATAGACTCGAGAAGATCATTAGGAAGGCTGGACATGTTGTGGGGGAGGAGCTGGACTCTCTGGCGGTGGTGTTGGACAGGAGAATACTGGACAAAATCTGGACTATTCTGGACTCTCCCTCCCACCCCCTCCACAAGGTGCTGGCCAATCAGAGGAGCTCTTTCAGCCATAGACTGCGGCTGCCGCTGCTCCACTGAGAGACACAGGAAATCTTTCCTGCCTGTCGCCATCAAACTGTTGAACGCTGCACTTTAACTCACTTTAACTCACATACTACTCAATCCTTTTCATCCTATTCCCTGCTCACACATGTATATAGTCATAAATAGGTCAATGATGTAAATAATTTCCCAGAGAGAGCTATTTTTATCTTTTATTTTATCTTTTATCTTTTATCTTATTGTATTTAGCTTATTTTGTAACTTGTTCGATGTACATGCTCTTGGTCGGTTGCATCTGTAACAAAGAAAATTTCCCTTCGGGGATGAATAAAAGTAATTCTGATTCTGATTCTGATTCTGAAAATGGCACCCCCAAAAAAGATATCATGAAGTTTCTTGAATTTTGCAATTTCGTGGCTCAGGTATTCCTCCACAAGTCTGATGTTCTTCATGAAGGTGTTCATGATGCAGAAGAAGAGAATCAGAATGGGCCATCACCAGGCAAAAAATCTCGAGTTGCTCCAATCCCCCATATCTCAGTTTGTTCTAGCGCAGCTCATCTCCCGGAGACGGTGGCCTTGAAAAACCCCATGCGGTGCAGAGCACAAGGCTGCACTGGGAAATCCCATGTGCGATGCATGTCATGCAACGTGTATCTGTGTTTGCAAAGTGAACGCAACTGCTTTCCAGGATTTCACACAGGCCAATAAGGCTTTTCCAGACAGGCAGACAGACTGCTTTCTGGAAGATAGAGGAAGCTAGTTAGAAAAAAGCCACAGTTCCAAGGCTGCTATGTTGAAATCTACCGTTTTTGGACTGTTACCATCAAAGAAAAATGAAAAAATAAATAAATAAATAAAATAAATCACTTTGCACTTTTATTGTTTTGGTTAGCCATGTTTAGGGCTTGAAATAAACAACTGTTTGCATTTCATGCATAAACTTTGATGTTTACATTTTCAAATAAACTGTGATGCACTTTTTTGACCAATGGAGTCTATTTTCATACAGTAAGATTGACCCACTGTACTCATATGAGGACACTGATTTTTGAGAGAATTACTTATTGTATTAAGTTGGAATTTTGAATTTAAACTAATTAGGAACTTCTGACCCCAAATAGCAAAGAATGTTAAGGTTATGATAAACCGACTGTCCTCATTTGAGGACATCTTTTTTTGCAAAAACTACTTCCTGTACAAAAACACAGTTTAGTTATTATACTTATTAGATCCTTCTCATCCCAAATAGCAAGAACAAATGTAAAATGCACACCAGACAAAAGCTCGGGTCTCAGGAGGCTAAACGCAGTAAACCTCACTGCACTCATATTTTTGTTGTACTAGCTCCACCTGGTGACACAAAAGGCTAAGTACTAAACCCTTATAGATCCGTGACTGATATAGTTCTTCTCTCATCCACACCTGATGCTTTGAAAGGCGCAGCGGCGTTGAACTCATTAAAACTGAAGGATTCATTAGCAGGAGGTGCCGATGTCAACGGGACACGGGTTCTTTTCTTTTGGTTAAAGAGTGGCACTAGAACACAGCCAGGAACAACACAAAACAATATCTTACAGTACAGTACAGTACAAACATGATTATAGTCAGAATGAGCATTTTGTTCTTTACTCACCTGTTGGAAAGGCCATTTGGTTTTCTTGGCGTTTCATCCCCCCTAAAAATACTGTCATATAATTGTAAATTGGAGACAGTAAACAAAGGCTATAATTTATTAAGAGATAGCATAACATAAAACAAATATTTAACCAGATAAATATGCGATGAAATTTATCAATTTGCTAGCCAAGGGTTAGCTAGCATAAACTCAACCATATGCAAATACATTAATACGAAACTATTCTGACTAAAATCTTGCTCCTCAAAGTGTAAGAAAGTGGAAGTCACAGTTTATAACAAAGCAGTGTAACAAATCTCTACAAACCCCGAACTTTTCAGGCTTCGAGCGCAGCTTTGTGTTTATCGCGGGTCTCTGTCTATGAGAAAGTTCTTGTATTGAAAATCAAATATTTTGTATTTTATGGTTTCCGGATTCTTTTAGGTGCATGGGTGGAATAGAAAAAAAAAGAAGTTTGGAAGATGGCATATGAAATTTCACTTAATTTAGTGCCAACTAAGCTACTACCGATGTGTCCTTGAGCAACGCACTTCCTCCATGGTAGGACATTCATAATTGTTGTATATGTTTAGACCTTGTGAGAATCAGCAAGGATCTACATTACTTTTTAATTTTAATTTTTATATTTCTTATATTTAACTTTAGTATAATATTACAAGCGTGGTAATAATGCCGGGACTAAATTATGTATATCTCTTGGCATAACACGTCATTATATCTGACAGCTATTTTTGTTTAGATTAGACACGAAGCACAAGCTTCGTGAATGTTCTTTCGGTCAGTAATGACCGAAAGAACGAGATCGCGGATACAAGCGGCCGAAATGAGTTTCCTCCGCAGAGTGGCCGGGCGCTCCCTTAGAGATAGGGTGAGGAGCTCGGTCACACGGGAAGAGCTCGGAGTAGAGTCGCTGCTCCTCCACGTCGAGAGGAGCAGCTGAGGTGGCTCGGGCATCTGGTCCGGATGCTTCCGTTCTGGGCATGTCCCACCGGTAGGAGGCCCCGGGGAAGACCCAGGACACGCTGGAGGGACTATGTCTCTCGGCTGGCCTGGGAACGCCTCGAGGTCCGTCCGGAGGAGCTGGTGGAAGTGGCTGGGGAGAGGGAAGCTTGGGAGCCCCTGCTTAGACTGCTGCCCCCGCGACCCGGCCCCGGATAAGCGGAAGAAGATGGATGGATGGATGGACGAAGCACAAGCACTGTGAAGGAAATCTGACCCTTAGAATTTGTACAATGGAGGAACCATATTTCGCAATCTTTCTGGAAGTTTCATGAGTGAACCCAAGCCCATAAACTCCCGCTCAAGCACAAATGTGCAGACTTCAGTTCCAACCTGGCAACCTTCGCGCTGTTCAGTGGGAGGCGCTACTCCACAGTAGTTTCTGGAAAGAACCTCATGCATGCACCATGGAGAAAGTGAGTAGTCACACAGATGCCCTTTATTTTATTAAAATGTGTATATTTAATCGTGTGACATTAACGTTTGCGTCTCAACGCGTTATATTATTGTTTTTGCTCTAATCGTTTCAAAGCGGGCTGCTGTTTCTAGTGATATTTCATTGTACGGATAATACAGTAGCTAGCTAAGCTTTTAGCCTGCTGCAATGTGTTCCTGGTGAAGCCTATATCTGAAGCAGCTTCAGTGGAAATTAATTCTAACGCCACGTGAAACTCAAGGCCATGAACGAGATTTTAACTAGACATTTGTGAAATTGTTTTTTAATGATTTAATTGCAGCTAATGTTAGCATCTACTTTAGCCACTGTGATTTCCCGACTAGGAGTATTTTCTTTTCAGCATCTGATCAGAACGATCTTTTAATCTTAACTGATTAATACACGTTAATGCAAGTAATTTTATTGGATAATAAATTAAAACATATATGTCTGCATAATTAATGAAGCAATAAGTTTTCGTTTTTTCCATCGTATTCCCGTAGACCCCTAAGATAACCGCGTTTATTTACTTGTTTTTTGTTGCACACATTACACTTGAGGTTATTGTGATCATCTTGAGCAGTGTCCGAGGCAGCTGCTTGCACTCTCAGACCGGAGGATTTTTCCAGACGCACACGAACCTGCTGTCATTGTTACAGCTGTAAAGTGTTGAAACTGTCGTGCTTTTCCATTTTGTTTTTAAATTTTGTTATAATATCTTGTCTATCTAACAAAATCATAATGACCAAATCACTGCTGTGCTGCCACTTCATATTTCCTGAAGTAGACCTACTTCACCTGTGCATGTCCTTCCTGTTCTATATTGGATTCTAAAACACTGCACTCAGCACTGTGCTAATAATGTAGCTTGCAAATTTCTTTACCCACTGCATATAAACCCCAGTTAGGTTTCTGAATGATTGTGATAATGCACAGTGGTTGAAGTGATTAGATGTTTTTTTTTATTAATAGTTCATACAAACCTCCTCACAATTTGTTTGAATGTTCCCAATGTTTATTATATGAACAAGTTATAATTTATTCTTGCATTTTTTTCTTTTCTAGGTGTCAGCATTGAAAGACCAGGGAAACAAGGCACTGAGTGCAGGGAATGTTGATGAAGCTATACGGTGCTACAGCGAAGCCATAGGTCTTGATCCCTCCAACCATGTTCTCTACAGTAATCGTTCAGCTGCTTATGCCAAGAAGGGAAACTATGAGAACGCTCTCCAGGATGCCTGTCAGACCATCAAGATTAAGCCTGACTGGGGAAAGGTAAGATTTATTTTTGAAATTGCACAATTACACAACAGCAGTCACCTCACAAGACCTCTCAAAAATGGAATAAAATCTGCTTAGTCTGAGGTATTGATAATTTCAAATAAAGTTCCTTTATTTGTTTTACATCAGGGCTATTCTCGCAAAGCTGCAGCATTGGAATTTCTCGGACGACTAGAGGAGGCAAAAGCAACTTATCACGAGGGTATTCGGCAAGAGCCAAATAACCAGCAGCTGAAGGATGGTCTGCAGAACATCGAGGTCCGGCTCGCAGGTAATTATTAATCATAGGGTGGAATAAATTTTGTAAATAAGATAGACCTTTTATGGATGGTAATAGAATGGCCTTTATCTTTATCAGAACCACTATAAGACCACAGATCAATGTTGTAATGACATTAGTGTTGAGTATTAAGCTTTTTTTATAGTATCAAAATTGCATTTGAAATTTGAAATGGTTGTGTTGTGAAAACACTGACTGCTAATGTCTTCATTGAATGTTTTGAAATGTTTGTGGATCATTAATGAAGTCTTTTATTTGTGCTCTCAGAAAAAACAATGATGAATCCCTTTGCCATACCAAACTTGTATGACAAATTGGAGAAGGATCCTCGGACACGAGATTTGTTGTCACAACCAAGCTACAAAGAACTGCTTGAACAACTTCGTAATAATCCCTCAGCACTTGGAACGTATGTATTAACTTATATTTTATTAAATCATATTATATCTATTCTACTGTCATTGGTAATTTTATCAAAAACATGTTAATTTGTTTCAGGAAACTACAAGATCCTAGAGTAATGACCACACTTTCTGTGCTGCTCAACTTGCCTGATATGGAAGAGGAGGAAGAACCCACGCCTCCTCCACCTCCCAAACCCAAGGAGACGCAGCCGCCTCCGCCCAAAGAGGAAGACCTTCCAGAAAATAAAAGAAATGTAAGCTAACATTCTTGTTTATGGCTATTTATAGTATAATTATACAATTTCAATCATTGATCAAATTCATTTTTTTCAGGCCTTAAAGGAAAAAGAACTGGGGAATGCTGCTTACAAAAATAAGGATTTTCAAACTGCACTGAAACATTATGATGAAGCTATGAAACATGATCCTACTAATATGACGTATCTTTCTAACCAAGCAGGTATCTGTAAATTTAAAAAGTTTTTTTATTTTATTTTCTGTAGCACAATTCCTTTTCTATTCCTCTGTTTTAGCTGTGTACTTTGAGATGGGAGACTATGAGAAGTGCCGGGAGATGTGCGAAAAGGCCATTGATGTTGGCAGAGAGAACAGGGAGGACTACAGACAAATAGCAAAGTAAGTTCTCTTCTGAATTACAAAACTCATTGTGATTAGACATTATTGTGTTATGTATTTATATTTGTTTACCTTGCAGGGCATTGGCTAGAATTGGTAACTCGTACTTCAAACAGGAAAAATACAAAGAAGCAGTTCAATATTTCAACAAGAGCTTGACAGAACATCGCATTCCAGATGTCCTTAAGAAGTGTCAACAGGTGTGATAATTCATTTAAATGTTGTTTGAGACGATATGAGACTATTGGGGAAACTATGATGAGATCATTTATCATTTATAATTCATCTCTATAGGCAGAAAAAATCCTCAAGGAGCAGGAGAAACTAGCTTATATCAATCCTGAATTGGCACTGGAAGAGAAAACTAAGGGCAATGAAGCTTTCCAGAAAGGTGACCTGTGCCTCCACTGTTGGTGCTTTTAGTATTTATACATGTTCAACATGGTGTTCTGTTTTCAGGCGATTACCCTGTTGCAATGAAGCATTACAGTGAGGCCATTAAAAGAAATCCGAATGATGCCAAACTGTTCAGTAACAGAGCAGCATGCTACACAAAGCTGGCTGAGTTTCAGCTTGCTTTGAAGGTATATTATTTTCCTCTCGTTTTCTTAATCTTGAAATATTTATTTCTCAAAATATTTCAATGCATTTTTTTTCTTAGGATTGTGAAGAGTGTATCAGGCTTGAGCCAGCATTCAGTAAGTACTCATGTTCTTTTGTAGGCAGATGTAATTTTGTAAGTTCTTCAGGCAGTATTGACTCTTGATGTGTATTTGTCTACAGTTAAGGGATACACACGGAAAGGAGCAGCTTTGGAGGCAATGAAAGATTTCTCTAAAGCAATGGATGCATACCAAAAGGCACTGGATCTTGACTCTACATCAAAGGTAAGTTTGGACACAACAGAGTTGAATTGAATGTGTGACAAATTCTTTCAATTTGATTTGTATTTTCAACCACATTTAATGAGCTTAATTTGTTATGATTCACAGGAGGCCACAGAAGGCATGCAGCGCTGTATGATTGGTCAGGCTGTGAGGAACGACAGCCCAGAGGAAGTGAAGAAGAGGGCCATGGCTGATCCAGAGGTGCAGCAGATAATGAGTGACCCAGCCATGCGCATGATCCTCGAGCAAATGCAGAAAGACCCACAGGCTCTTAGCGAGTATGTATCTGAATCTATTACTGATACACATGAAGGAATACATGTTTTTAATTCTTTATTTGTTTTATTCTACAGTCACCTCAAGAACCCATTTATTGCTCAGAAGATTCAGAAACTCATCGATGTTGGACTGATCGCCATTCGCTGAGACCAAACCCTCGTATGAAGAAAAAAACAGTGTGGATCAAAATCACAATGCTCAGTTAATACATTCTCTTGCCTTTAAAACAATGTTTGGTCTTTCTCGGACCGTATTTTTTATTGGTTTCACTGTTAATGCATTGTATCTAGATCTTGCATGTAATTTTCATATGCTTAAATTGTTACTTAGAAAACTGGGTTGATTTTTATACATGTGCATTCTGCAATCACAAACAATAGACACATTAGTGAAAGGAGAAATCCACCCTATATTTTTGTTTGTCAGCACAAAAGTAAACATTTTGCATACAATTGTTTGTATGGAAGATTACAAGCAAATGTTTGAATTTGTCTTTTTGTTCTATTCAAGGCCTGACTAAAGATATTCAACAGTTCAATGTAAACCTTGCATTTTTTTTATTTTATGAACCGGTTACATCCATGTGGTTACAGAATATTTAAAACTTAAACATTGTTTTTTGATCACTTGTAATTTCAGTACTCATTATTTAGAAAATAAAAATTAACCGTTAACCTTTAGTTTGCCATATTCACATTGTTTAAAAAAAGGATTTTGTCATGGTTCACCTGTGTTGACCACCCGGTTGTAACAAAACTAGGGTGAGATTGTGGGTGGATTTTTCTTTTCAATTTTTTTTTTCAAATATTTGTAGAGCAGGAAGAGGGAGCTGTTATGCAAATATATTTTCACAACAGCCCAACGCAAATGTTGTTTTATAACTTTACAGTATTTTTTTATTTAGATATTATACAGGGCTTGGTCTATACCTCAAGTCATCGTATTGTTAAACTTCAAGGAACTAAACTCGGTTGTTTTCCATGTTATAATTACAGCGCTTTGATCCTATTGAGATGTTAAGCGTTAAAAGAGCACATGAGAACAGAGACATGGGTATTGAGTCTTTTTTTGTTGTGGTATTACAAAACTCAAACCATCATAAATAAGAACATGGGGAAAATACAAGGATTATTGAGTATTCTTTAATCGTGCCTAATCCTGCTTGGACTCAAACCATATATATATATAGAGAGAGAGAGAGAGAGAGAGAGAGGAAGCTGGACCACGTTAATAAAACTTAAAATGAAACCTCTGGCCCTATTTGAACTTTCCTCCTCGCCCCCACCCACTTTCTGAGTCATGTGACTAGCGTAGAGCAGGCTGTGTTGAAAGCATCCGGTGTTAGCACCAAGCTATCAGCTGATAAATATAATAGCTCTAGACCTCGATTATGGGCTAAAGGGAAACTAGTATAGACGAAGGCACTGACGATCCCGAAAGAACATGACCTGTGTATGAGCCCTGTCTGCTCGATGGTATTTAAACAGCTAGTAAAACTGTAGCGTACGCTAGCCTTCAAAGTTTGACTTGCAGAGGCTTTGCTAGCTCCTACTTTGCAATCAACTACTACTACTGCCGCAAACGATGTAGCCTGTCCTGTAGCTCCGGGGGAATGGCGAAATAATTGTATCTTTGACTAAACGATGGCCTGCAAATTGACATTAGCGCTAATAATAACTAAAGAATACCTTCGCGTTAATTTACTCTAATGTGTAGTAGCTAACGCTAAACCGAGGAGTGTAATGTTTATAACAAAGTAGGTACACTGCCAACTTGCGTAGTTATTTATCACCGGCTCAAACGGACATTAAAATCATTCCAATCGATAACTGCAATTCTTAGGCATTTGTAAACAGTACAACAACAGGATGCCCCATGACAGAGGATTAACAGCAAGACATGAGGATTTGGACCACACATCTGTCCCACCAGCGCCATGCACTTTGAAGAGCCCAAATGTGCAGTATTTTATTTAGGGGTTTAAGTCTTTATGTTTAAATGTCACTATATCCTGCATTTTAGACCAATTTAGACTTACATTTTTGGCTGAAATTACATTTTTGTAAGTTATGCCTGGAGACGTATCTGAAAGCAGTGATGACTCTGATTCACAAACAAATGAAAAACCCTCCACTGTCAAGCATCAAATCACTGATGGTAAGTACACTTTATGCTAACAAGCACCTGAGACATTTTTTATTTCACTCTTTTTTTTCGTCTTTTTTTTTTTTACTTCAGCAAACCTCACAGGCCACACTGAGAAGGTTGGCATGGAGAACTTTGAACTGCTCAAAGTGTTGGGGACTGGAGGTTAGTGGACAATGTATTAGAAGATGAAAACAGAGAATTTTAGTACCTGCACTAAATACAGTAAATAAATGTTCACTTTTTCAGCTTATGGGAAGGTCTTTTTGGTCAGGAAGAACAGTGGCCATGATGTGGGCCAGCTTTACGCCATGAAGGTAAGGGTATGAATTGTTTTATATTGAAAGGAGTTCTTCAGGTGTCAGGGTCAGGTGCTATGAGGATTGGGCAGCAAGCTGCCCCCGCGACCCAACCGGATAAAGCGGGAGAAGATGGATGGATGGATTTTTGAAGCCACTATGTTCACTCCCCCGTTCAATGTATTTTAACATTCTAACAATATTATTAAGCATTTATAATGACAATGTGCTCTGTACTTGAAATGCTTATTATTTTCCAATAAAATTCTTATTTGAAAAAATAAAATTATACATTTCCTTTACCATTGCAGGTGCTGAAAAAAGCCGCCATTGTTCAAAAGGCCAAAACAACAGAACACACTCGCACTGAGAGGCAGGTGCTGGAGCACATCCGACAGTCCCCCTTCTTGGTCACATTACACTATGCCTTTCAGACTCAGAGCAAACTGCACCTCATCCTTGGTGAATATATGTTTACTTGTTCATGAAAATAAGTTCATTAATGCAGGTTAGCAGTTTCTGAATTAATTTCTCTCACAGTCCAGATCTTGTTATCTTAGGCCAACTGTGTTTAAAATGCCTTGTGTCTGTTTGACTTCAGACTATGTAAGTGGTGGAGAGATGTTTACCCATCTTTACCAGCGTGATCACTTTTCTGAGGAGGCGGTCCGGATTTACATTGGGGAAATCATATTGGCGCTTGAGCATCTACACAAGGTGGAGTATTAAAGTGTACTCTCTTTTTGACCAATGATCAAACGTTAACATTTTAACACTGTTTGAACTGTCTGTTGTATAGCTTGGCATTGTATATAGAGACATCAAACTGGAAAATATTCTTTTGGACAGTGAAGGCCATATAGTATTGACAGATTTTGGGCTCAGCAAAGAGTTTCTGAATAAAGAGGTTTGTAACCCATTAATAATGACATTTAAAATCAATGTTATATGTGATTTATATGTGATTTTTTAAATTATTATTATTTTTAGTTATTTAATTTTTTTGTGTGTGTTTTTATCTTTTATTGTTTTTATTATTTTATGGTGTATTTATTTTATGCACTCTGGTAGGGCATTTGATTACTTGTTTATTTTAAACAGTTTCTGTGGTTATTTGTTTATTTTAAATGATGTTTTTGTGCAGCACTTTGGAAACGTTTTCAGTTTATGAAATGTGCTATATAAATAAAGTGGATTGGATTTAATTGTAACGTTTGTTTTATACAGAGGGAAAGGACCTATTCCTTTTGTGGTACTATAGAATATATGGCTCCTGAAATCATCAGAGGGAAGACTGGCCATGGGAAGGTAAGATTGAAAAATATGCATATGTATAAAATATAATTTTAAATATTGCTTATTCTTCCCTTCTGCAGTCCGTAGATTGGTGGAGTCTTGGTATCTTAATGTTTGAACTGCTGACGGGAGCATCTCCTTTTACCCTGGAGGGAGAGAGAAACTCCCAAAGCGAAGTTTCAAAGTGAGGGCATTTTTTTGTGTTTCTATTTTTCTTCTCTGGTGGTTTTGTTTCTGACTGTTATATTTTTGTTCAAAGACGTATTCTCCGCTGTGACCCTCCGTTTCCTTCTATGATTGGACCGACTGCCCAGGACCTGTTGAAGAAGTTATTGGTGAAAGACCCTCACAGAAGATTAGGCTCTGGGCCAAGAGGGGCTGAAGACATTAAAACACATTCATTCTTTAAGGTTTTATTACACTGTAATATCAGGCATTCAGCAATTAGAGCCACCATTTATATCTCCAATATTTTTTAAACAGGGACTTAACTGGTCTGACCTAGCACAGAAGAAGGTGCAGAGTCCATTCAAACCAGAGCTGAAGAGTGAGCTGGACGTGGGGAACTTTGCTGAAGAATTTACAGGAATGGACCCAGTGTATTCTCCGGCCAGCACCCCACCCAGCACAGACCGCCTTTTCCAGGTTAGAGTCAGACATGGCAACATAAGTGCTGTCTTCTTCAACTGTCTAATTGGCCAACCGTTTAAGTGAATGTAATTTGCTATAGTGCATGTGGACCTTGGCCTTATTAAGTTGCTATAATGTTATTATTATTTACAAGTAGTTGTAAATAACTTGCACATTTGCCATAAGCTTTATAAAATATCCATCCATCTATCTTCTTCCGCTTATCCGGGGCCGGGTCGCGGGGGCAGCAGTCTAAGCAGGGGCTCCCAAGCTTCCTTCTCCCCAGCCACTTCCTCCAGCTCCTCTGGACGGACCCTGAGGCTTTCCCAGGCCAGCCGAGAGACATAGTCCCTCCAGCGTGTCCTGGGTCTTTCCCGGGGCCTCCTACCGGTGGGACATGCCCGAAACACCTCCTGAGGGAGGCGTCCAGGAGGCATCCGGACCAGAGGCCCGAGCCACCTCAGCTGGCTCCTCTCGACGTGGAGGAGCAGCGACTCTACTCCAAGCTCCTCCTGTGTGACCGAGCTCCTCACCTCTTCACCACAACGGTCCAATACAGCGATCGTATCACTGTCGACACTACACCAATCCGCCTGTCAATCTCACACTCCATTCTCCCCTCACTCGTGAACAAGACCCTGAGATACTTGAACTCCTCCACTTGAGGCAGAGACTCCCCACCCACCCGGAGAGGACAATCCACCTTTTTCCGGTCAAGAACCATGGCCACGGATTTGGAACAGCTGATTCTCATCCCAGCCGCTTCACACTCCGCTGCAGTCTGCCCCAGTGCACGTTGCAGGTCCTGGTTCAATGAAGCCAACAGGACAACATCATCCGCAAAAAGCATGATGAGATCCTGTGGTCTCCGAACTGGACATCCTCCGACCCCTGGCTGTGCCTAGAAATTCTGTCCATAAATACAATGAACAGAACCGGTGACAAAGGGCAGCCCTGGCGGAGTCCAACATGCACCGGAAACAGGTCTGACTTACTGCCAGCAATGCGAACACAGCTCCTGCTCCGGTCATACAGGGACCGGACAGCCCTTAGCAAAGTTTCCCGGACCCCATACTCTCGGAGCGCCCCCCACAGGGCACCACGAGGGACACGGTCGAATGCCTTTTCCAGGTCCACAAAGCACAGGTGGACTGGTTGGGCAAACTCCCATGAACCCTCGAGCACCCGATGAAGGGTGTAGAGCTGGTCCAGTGTTCCACCACTGGGCCGAAAACCACACTGCTCCTCCGAGGTTCTACTATCGGTCGGACTCTCCTCTCCAGTACCCTGGCATAGACTTTACCGGGGAGGCTGAGGAGTGTGATTCAATTCAATTAAATTTTATTTATATAGCCCAGAATCACAAAAAGAGTTGCCCAATGGGCTTCACAGTGCAAAACATGGAAACATAATCTGACATAGACATCAGCAAACACATTGTTCCATCCTCAGTCTCTCAATGAGACACACCCTCCGGTCGCCCTTCTTATACAGAGGGACGACCACCCCGGTCTGCCAGTGGCACTGTTCCCGACTGCCACGCGATGTTGCAGAGGCGTGTCAGCCACGACAGCCCGACAACATCCAGAGACTTAAGGTACTCAGGACGGATCTCATCCACCCCCAGAGCCTTGCCACCAAGGAGCTTTCCAACCACCTCAGTGACTTCGGCCAGGGTGATGGACGAGTCCGCCTCTGGGTCCCCAGCCTCGGCCTCCTCTTCGGAGGACGTGACGGTGGGATTGAGGAGATCCCCAAAGTATTCCTTCCATCGCCCGACAACATCCCCAGTCGAGGTCAGCAGCTCTTCACCTGCACTGTAAACAGTGTTGGTGAAGCACTGCTTCCCCCTCCTGAGGTGCCGAAATGTTTGCCAGAATTTCCTTGGGGCTGTTCGATAGTCCTCCTCCATGGCCTCCCCGAACTCCTCCCAAACCCGAGTTTTTGCCTTTGCAACCGCCCGGGCTGGCCCGCCGGTACCGTCAGCTGCCTCAGGAGTCCCCCGTGCCAGCAAGGCCTGGTAGGACTCCTTCAGCCTGACGGCATCCCTTACTTCCGGTGTCCACCACCAGGTTTGGGGATTGCCGCCGCGACAGGCACTACAGACCTTACGGCCACAGCTACGAGCGGCCGCATTGACAATGGAGGCCGAGAACGAAGCCCACTCGGACTCCATGTCCCCAGCCTCCCCCGGGATCTGGGAGAAGCTCTCCCGGAGGTGTGAGTTGAAAAGTTGAAAGCCGCACCAACAGAGGGTTCCTCCAGACACTCCCAACAGACCCTCGCGATACGCTTGGGCCTGCCAGGTCTTTCCGGCTTTCTCCTCCGCCAGCGGACCCAACTCACCACCAGGTGGTGATCAGTTGACAGCTCTGCCCCTCTCTTCACCCGAGTGTCCAAGACACACGGCCGGAGGTCAGATGACACGACAACAAAGTCGATCATTGACCTCCGGCCTAGGGAGTCCTGGTGCCACGTGCACTGATGGACCCCTTTGTGCTCCAACATGGTGTTCGTTATGGACAAACTGTGACTAGCACAGAAGTCCAATAACAGAACACCACTTGAGTTCAGATCAGGGAAGCCGTTCCTCCTAATCACCCCCAGTCCCCGGTCGGTGCACTGTCCAGTACCCCTCCCAGAGACTCCAAGAAGGCCGGGTACTCTGCCGTGCTGTTCGGCCCGTAGGCCGACACCACATTGAAAGACCTGTCCCCGACCTGAAGGCGCAGGGATGCAACCCTCTTGTTCACCGGGGTGAACTCCAACACGCATCGGCTGAGCTGTGGGGCGATGAGCAGGCCCACACCAGCTCGCCGCCGCTCCCCATGGCCAACGCCAGAGAAATGGAGAGTCCAACCCCTCTCAAGGAGTTGGGTTCAAGAGCCCAAGCTGTGTGTGGAGGTGAGGCCGACTATATCTAGTTGGTAGCGCTCAACCTCCCGCACAAGCTCAGGCTCCTTCCCCCCCAGCAAGGTGACATTCCATATCCCCAGAGCTAGTCTCCATGTCCGGAGATCCAGTCGCCGAGGCCCCACCTTTGACTGCCGCCCAGATCTCTCTGCACCCGGCCCCTATGGCTACTCCCGTGGATGTTGGGTCCAGGGGAGGGCGGTCCCCCGTTTGGGCTGTGTCCGGCCGGGCCCCATGGGAGAAGGCCCGGCCCTCGAGCGCCCACCCCAGGTTTGGCTCCAGGGTGGGGCCCCGGTGACACCATCCCGGGTGACGTAACTGGCCTCTGTATGGTATTCTTCATATGGGGCTTCTGAACCGCTCTTCGTCTGACCCGTCCCCCCCGGACCTGTTTGCCTTGGGTGACCCTAACAGGGGCATAAAGACCCCGACAACATAGCTCCTGGGATCATTCGGGCACTCAAACCCCTCCACCACGTTAAGGTGGCAGTTCGAGAAGGGGGCTTTATAAAATAAAATAATACAACGTTGTATTCTGTACATATCTGTCAGTGTAATGTATTTGTACTTTTTCCTGCATACCTAGCATCTGTTCTTTCTCCTCAGGGCTACTCATTTGTTGCTCCATCAATCCTGTTCAATAAAAACGCAGTCATGGGAGACTTTGTACAAACTCAGATCGGTGCTGATCGACCCGGCTCTGCCACTGTACAGAAAAGTGCAATGCTGCGGGTAAAAGTGTCACTGCTTTTACACTGTATATGTCATTATGTGTCATCACTATGATTTGAGATAACCATTTCATGTTTTCCAATTATCTTGTATATTTTATGTAATTTGTACAAATATGTTATTATCTCTGCATGTGTACCCTTTATAGATTAGCTGTACGTATTTTTTCTTTACCTCAAGTGGTCTCTTTAAAAAGAAATTTCTAAAGCGCTTTTCAATGCAAAGTACAAAGTGCTTTCAAACATAAAATATATACAAGCATTACACACAGTGCATTTTCCAGATAATTGCTTTGGTTTTTGTATTTTATTTGTGAACCATGTTCTCATCTTCTTCCAGGAGTCCCCATTTTTTGTGAACTACGAGTTGTGTCTTCTGGGGCCACCCTTGGGTGAGGGTAGTTTCTCCGTGTGCAGAAAGTGCAGACACAAGCAGACTGGCAACGAGTATGCTGTGAAGATTGTCAGTCGCAGGTGAGTCGATTGTGAATCATGATGACTGCACACTATTTTTGTGACTCTCTGTGCTTAGCTGACTAGTGCTGTTCTTCTGTTTTCATTTATCATGTCTGTATGCATCATTAGAATGGAGGCAAACACCCAGAGGGAGATAGCTGCTTTGAGGCAGTGTGAATCTCACCCCAACATTGTCACACTGCACGAGGTCTACACAGACCAGGTATGGCTCATGTGAAGGAAGCAGTTACACCTGTTACATAAAGAATATTATTTAACTGTCATGGACTACAGTTACATGCACACTAAAAATATGATTATGATTATTATATTTCTTTTTCTATTGTCATATGATTTTCATCATATTTTCATATTTCATGGTCTCTCAATAACTCAAACGATTAGATATTGTTTGGTGTACATGTAACCGCAGTCACTTGTTTTACTGTGTATAATGTTGTTTAAATGAAGCAATTATATTTAGTTTGTTCAGTTAACTTTACTATGGATTTACATGTTCTGTCGTCTCCCAAAGTTTCACACCTATTTAGTGATGGAGCTTCTCAAAGGCGGAGAGCTGCTGGAGAGAATAAAAAGAAAGAAACTGTTTGGTGAAGCTGAGGCCAGTCAGCTGTTACAGAGCCTGGTCTCAGCTGTGAGCTTCATGCATGAAGCAGGAGTCGTGCACAGAGACATCAAACCAGAGGTAACCTTCCACATGATCCGGACTATACAGTAAATCACATCATGTTTAGTAGTGATTTATAATGATGCTTTAAGAATATCAATTGATTCCTGATCGAAACAAGTGCTCTATTAAGAATTAGCACAAGAAGAGTTTACTTTAATTGCTTTCTCTTACAATACAAACAAAGAGTGCAGTTTTTCAGGAGTTCTTCTTGGCCATTTTGACAGTTTACAATTTCCCTCAGTTCTTGTAAGTGCCAAACACTCTGGCATTACAATTATTTCATACGAAAACTATAATTTATTTGACATTTTCATTTGATTCAGATCTGTTGTGTGTTGAATTTCACAATAGCTCCTCCAAATAACACAATATTCAATACACAATTTCTTTTAAATGAGTGACACGTAATATGTTTGTATTTTTCCAGAACATACTCTTTGCTGATGAGGCAGAGGACTCTGTGCTCAAAGTGATAGACTTTGGGTTTGCTCGCCTTTGTCCAGCAGGGAGCGCTCCTCTACAAACTCCCTGTTTTACCCTGCAGTATGCCGCACCAGAACTGTTTGAGAGTGCGGGTTATGATAAAGCCTGTGATCTCTGGAGCCTTGGGGTCATTCTGGTAATTTATTTATTTTGGATTAATTTTCATGTTTATTTGATAAGGACAGAACAAGAAACATTGATGCAGTTTAAAGTGGAACCAGTGCCATGTTCATAACCCATCTAGCTCAGAGCTAATTTGTAGACTTCAACCAACAATGCAACATACTGTACATATAAGTTATAACACACTTATTTACAACGAAACACTTACTTATTTACTCTGAGCCTTCTGTACAGTAGCAAGTAGCAGTGATTCTTTCTGTATGTTTTGTCTGTTTTCAGTACACGATGCTGTCGGGCCAAGTGCCGTTTCAGAGCAGCCAGAGAGGCATGACATCGTCGTACGCCGCTGACATCATGCAGAAGATAAAAGAAGGGGATTTCTCGTTGGAGGGAGAGGCCTGGAAAGGGGTCTCAGACGACGCTAAAGAACTTGTCAAAGGTATCTTAACTTAGGACAATTTATCCTATTTAGAAGGACAGAACATGCATCACAATGAAATTGAAAATTGAAATTAGAATTATTGCAATTATCAATTAGCAAAGACTGCAATAAACAATAAGTCTAGTTTTTCAACCTCTGCAAATGCATGGGATTCTCATATTTGAATCTTCTTATAATAAAATCACGCTCCTCTGGTATTTAAGAATGACCAAACTGGGCTTGATGTACAGTAGTTGTTTGTTGTTTTATATCCTTGTGTTTGTATTGCAGGTCTGTTGACAGTGGACCCTGAGAGGCGTCTCAAACTGTCTGATCTGAAGGAGAACAGCTGGCTGCAGGGAGGAGCGTCCATGTCCACCACTCCTTTGTGCACTCCAGATGTGCTAGAGTCCAGTGGACCAACCGTACGCACCTATGTCAATGCCACTTACAAGGTACTGCTACTGGTTTTATTAAAGTTTAATGATTACTAGAACTTTATACTTTTAGTTGTTTAGCTGATTTAATGGTGGATGATGCGCTCATGTGTGGTCTCAGTGTGACTCTGAGTTGCTCTGTCTGATCGTAACTACCAAACCATGGTAACAGCCAATAAAACAGAGCGTCAGGAACTGTGGCCGTCACTCTGGACACGGAGGTGCCGGTTACAAACTTTAAATAGCAAAAATAATTATTGCTTACCTCGTAAAGTTGTAAATTTAAACTGCAGCATCTCAACTACATTATCCATAGAATTTTTCCTCTGCAAATAATGACACCCCGTCTACAAAACAGCTCTGTTAATCCAGTTTGAAGTGTTCTTCAAAAGTAAAAAGGCGAGATAGAGCCTCACGTGTGTCTGTTTACATCCACACAGCGCACGGATCGGAGTGAAGCTGCAGATTAGCGATAGTGACTCTACTTCTGTGTACTTTATGGGCAACCTTATGTGCAGTAAAAATGTATCTGAAGTACTGCACCACATTTCACAAATAACAACAACGTAATTTTGACTTGTATCTAAACTAGAAGTGCAGAACTCTGATCTTTTGAACACTCAAGATTCTCAAAGCGACTGGTTTTACTGTAGACAGGAAACAGTTGACGCGCTCACAACTCTATAGCCTGTGGTCCGCAGCCATATCCTGCTGCAGCCTTTGCGATCGGAGATTTTAAATCTCTTAAGATTCTCCTCGTGTCTGTGGTGTATGCTTTTTGTCGCACATTTAAAAATCGTTTAAGACTGTAAAATCCTCTAGTGTGTGGCAGCCTTTAGTTGACCATCAATAATTAGACTGGCCCACCAGACCCTGTTGTATTCCCACATATCACCACTAGATGCTTTCTACATTACTAGAGACTCATGGCCAAATTCATATCAAAATTCAAGTCTTTTGTATCCGTGATGGTAATTTGGTTTGCAGCAGCAGTACACAACACATACAGACCATACATAACATGACTAGCTAGATAAAATACAGATTAGAGTGACTATCATATCAATTCATATCTTATAGGCACGTAATTCTTAGAGCGTTTGCCAGATTTTGTCCTCTTTTGGCCGACTATTCAGTAGACCTGTCTTTAAGACTACAGCCCTGATGATTACTGTTTATAGTCTCACTATCACAATAACAGATTTTGAAGTGTGATATATTGCTGAATCAAATATAGACAATAAACGTTAATACTGTAAAGTAAAAAAATGTATGAGCTGCAATAAATAAATTGAAACACTTAATACTTAGTTTGCATCTGGTATGAGTCATTCAACCTTCTACAGCCCAAACTTTATCATATAGCCAAAAAATAACCAAAAAATTCTCAGTAGTGCAGAGAAAAAGTTCACACTATATAAACAATAAGTCGATATAATAATTATTATAACAGGCCCAAGTCTCACCGTTTGTTTTCTCCTGGTAAACCCGTGGTAGGCTTTTAACCGTGGTAAGAGGGAGGGCTTCTTTCTGAAAAGTGTGGACAATGCCCCTCTCGCAAAGCGTCGCAAGCTGAAGATGACGAGTACTGGTGTGGAGACGCGATGGAGCTCTTCTTCCTCCTCCTCATCTTCATCGACCTCCTCCTCTGCCTCAGCCTCTGCATCCAAAACAGCACCAAAGTCCACAGTGATCCCCAAGAAGAGTTAGCCTGGAAACAAAGTCAGTGGTTTTCATATACACAGTGTAAGTGTTGATCTGCTCACTCCGAAACAGAATAAAAACTAAATGTGGGTTATCACGACCATTTACGTTTCTAGTTTTCTACATATTATATTCTCCATGAAGTTCTCTTGTTGCCTTTTTAAAATCAGACCAATCATGCATTATATTTTACACCCAAGAAGTGAGGTTTGGGATTTTATCTTTTAAATTCTATGGCCTTAAAACTGTTCTTAAGTATTACGCGAAAGGAAGAAAGGGAAGAGGAGCCATTCATGTGCAGAAGCCATATAAACTGTATCATAATGACTAGGTAGATCTTTTTAGGAGCAGGAATTGCACAAAGAATAATTTCATTTGCCACATGTAACATACAGTTATGGGCAAATGGAAGGGTAGAGTTTGGCCAAAAGCATCAAAAAGCTCTAGCTCTGTGCTTTAGTTTTAGATATGTATTTTAGATTGTATTTTTAGTTAGCGTGAAACAAAGCCTAGGATTGTAAACATATTTCATCAAAAGGTTGTCACATGATCTATATTAATGAAATGGTGACCAGTTGGAGATATGTTGATGTGCAAGTAGAAGTGGGAGATGCAGCAAAATAATAAAGATAATTTCACAATTTTGTGTTCTGACCATATGTAAAATTAGAATATCCTGTATATCAAGTTCAGTATTGTGAAGATTATTGAAATTGGCAGCAAAAAGCGATTACTGTACTTACAGGCACATTTTAGCTCATTCTTGATTGTTAAATTATTGTCAGAATTATCAGTTATTAAGAATACAAAAAATATATAATAGTATTCTTTTTTTGTCAATATCTCCCACCTCTGTTTGATTCTCACTCTTACATAAACCTGTGCAGTCCTAATGGGGCTATCTTTACAAAGCAGTTGCACCTTCAACACACTACCACACCACTGCCCCAGAGAACACATCAGGCTTGTCTGATTACGAGTTTGAGCCAAAATGGCAGCCGAACAACCACACGAATGTCTGCGAGCTGTATATGAGCATTACTGTGTTGTCTCTAGGGGTTTAGCATGCTTTTGTTGTGTTTTTTGTATAAATGTTTCCACTTTTATTTGACACTTTTCCATACCGGCCCAGAACTTTTGAACTGGGAATGTTAGATTTGCAGACCCAAGCAGTTTGGATGGTTTTCTGCTGTACGGGGCTGCAATGGTCACAGAGATGTTTTATTTTTTACACTGTATCACTTTGAGGTGATTTTAGAGACACTTAAGACATCAGGAGGGTGTACGGGATACCTGCGAAAGCTGATTTGTACTCGCCAATCATCGATCTAAAGCAAAAAATGTATGTTTTATGGCTAGGAGTCTCCGGATATAATTATGTTTATCAGATTTTTCACATGTTCACATTTAACACATTTCAGCTTTAACGGTGCTTTCACTGGTATTTATTACTTAATTCGCTTTGTCGTTTTAGAATGCCGTGGTATTGGTTTAAACCTTTAGGCTTGTCTGTACCATTGCTGTTGTGTCTTCAAAGAATGATTATTAACTTGTTTGTACAAAATGAAGCAATTTAGTGTTCTTTCTGTGCTTTTCTTTGTCAGCTGCTTCTGTCTTTTAAAGTTGTTTCTAAGCATCTGCTACTATTTTACCCAAGCTGTTTTGTTTTACTGGTGTTGATATTTTGTTGTAGTTAATATTTTTTGTTTTTGTACTTTTTATTTTGAGCATTGCTATCTTCCTGAGATGCACTGTCATTGATGTTGTAACTGGGATTTATGTTTTTGCACCGATATTTTTGTGGGGATGGTGCAAAATAAATTGTACTTTTCAGTAGACTAGTGCTGTTTGTCATTGTGTTATGTCTTCAAAGGTATATACTGTGTTTAGACTAATTCTAACCTGAAAAGTAGTTAGGTGATTGAAGTGTAATGAGGATATATTACCATTAGGTGGCTGTTTCTGGTCACTATGGAGACAAAGATGATTCATGTCGGCTTATATACACTGAGTAGTGCCCACAGTAGAGTAGTTTCCAGACAAGGGACTGTTTAAAGGTGCACTATGTAACTTCAGATGATTTTTTTGTACATGGAGATGCATTTGGTTTCCCTAGAATGTTTCACAGTTTAGTATTTATTTCTGTGGAGAAGCAACTCCAAAAAAAAAAAAAAAATCAAAGCCTTTTTGAGGAATCAAAAGCACAGCATTTGTTTAATGCCATATTGGGGAACATCCCAGGCAAAAAAAGAGACCTGATAATACAAGGCCTCATCACATGCCACATGGGACTCTCTAAATTACCCCTCTCACTGACTTCATACAGTGAAGTATAAAGAGGGACGAGCTACTTCAGATAAGTTGAGGATCGTAATCACAGACATTGGGGCCAAACTGACAAATGGTGGTGCTATATTGGTGCGCGATGATTCAGGCGACAACACAAAAGCGGGAGAAACCAATACAAGTGACTGGCATGCTTGGCAGCTTGCTCATTGATTGTTGGCAGTGTGTGAATCCCCTGCTGAGCCTTGGGCCTAATCAAACTCTGGGCACGCTGCATACTCCACTCACTCAGAGCGTCCTTAAAGGCCACTCATATTAGCGGCTCCTTTACAAAAAGGTTCATCTTCAGACGGACAATAGAACAGCTACATGTTTTTCAGTAGACATCTATGGCTGAAATTAGACAAAGGATTTTAATGCAGGTGTATGGATTTGAAGAAAAAGAATGGCACACTTCCTGTATTACATCACAAGGTGAAAAAGGTGTTTTCTGTTTGAGAGAAGTATTCTAAAAATGCAGGGTTTATTTATTATATATATGTGAATGAAACAAAACACAACTACAGGTATGTTTTTGATTAGGAAACAACATGATAACATATATCAGAAAATAGTGTAATATGGGTCCTTTAAAAACTGAAACCGTTTCCAGTACTGTACCCCTGGTTGGGAAACACTGGCCTCCAAACATATGCAAGCTAGAGAACACACCATGTATTTTGTCCTAAATTATCTTTCATTTTTTGAAAATATTCCATATTTCCAAGTTGTATTTTGTCCTAAATCATCTTTCACTTTTTGAAAATATTCCATATTTCCAAGCTGCTTCAAGTTGCCAATAATAAAATGTTTTGCGAAAATCTGTACATTACTGTGCCACCTCCTTGTGAAAACGCTAAATTAAATATTGAACAGGTGATTAAAGTAGGTTATAATCCAGTTTATGTGCGATCATAAATGCAGCTCATGAACGAGCTGAAACGGCCCATTAGTTCATGTTCCTGGACTCTGGCACTGTCCATGGTGCTGAAATGTACCCTTCAGCCACCAGGTGTCACTATAACGCTTCGTTACTACTGCACAAAACAGCCACATCAGAGCAGCAGAGGACGGATGGATAACATGAATTTAACGTGTCACCCAGTCATTAATCAAATAAATTCCAAGGTGGATGGATAGCACAGAATAAATGGGATACAGGGAGAATGACAAAGATGGATTTGTGGGAAACATGTCATCACAATGTAAATGGATTGGATCAGGCTCAGAACAAAAGTGAGTTCCTTCATTTAAAAACAGCAGCAACACACATATTTTACATATTTATGCTTTGTTTGTATCAATACGGTTAAGAATCTAGAGCTTATTTATATTCTTTAATATTACAGTAGTGCTCTGTTGATACTTTGATGTCATCAACATTCCCTGGGGTGTGGTGCTAACTGAAAGCACTACTCTGTAAGAAGCTCTGTTACTCGACTCGAATTTTATTTTAACACAGTCTGACCAGAAAGTGCTGACTTGGTTGGAACTACAATAGGTGAGCTGATTTGTGAACTGATAAAAAAGCTACTGAACATTCCACCAGTAGAGATACATAGAGACAACACCCCCAGCGTGATGTCACTGCAAAGTGTTCATTGTCAGTGTTAAATGTTATAGTATAATACTGTCATATAGACCTACTGCAATAGAATCAAAATCTCATTTTGAGTTTGCACAAGTACCGTATTTTCCGGACTATAAGCCACTACTTTTTTCTCAGGCTTTGAACCATGCGGCTTTTACAAAGGTGCGGCTATTCTGTGGATTTTTCTTCCACCGCTAGGGGCGCTCTAACCGGAATTTCAAAAACAAGATAGATGGAAAATTAATGCAAAGAAGAATACGCTACTTTTTATTTAGCAGATATAATATGCACGACAAATTACTAACTGGTAATTATTTTCAAATCCTCACCCCTTCATCATGAAAAGCACACAAAGGAGTTTGTATGATGCAAGTTTTAAGTTGAAGGCATCGATCTTGCTCCAGGAAGGAAACCGCTGTAGAACCCTGCACCCGCGGGAGCCGCGGGACCCAACACAAAACAGTGCGGCGCGGGACATATTCTGAAAGCTTGCGGGACCTCGACTGCACGACGCGGGAGCGTGACCGCACGATGCAGGAGTGGGCGGGAGCGGGACTGAAGGACGCGGGAGCGGGCGGGAGCGGGACTGAAAATTCTGTCCCGCGCAGGCCTCTACCGTGCTGCTGCACATAAACTTGGCATCAAAGTGACTTGTGGTTTCACTGCACAGGAGAAATGAAGGTAATAAATTACCAGTTCTTTTCTGTTTTTGACCTCGTTTTAATCAGCACAGTTGCTGCCGTGTTAAAAGGCACTGTTCGGAAAGAATCTGTTCAGGTACATAAATGTACATTTACAGTACAAAATCGTTCTGTATATGCAGTAAATATCAAATTTTTCAACATAGATATCAGTGGCTTATAGCCCAGTTGCAGCTTGTATATAATTAATTTTTTAATTTTTATTTTTTTTAAAATATAGTGCATGAGATTTATATACAGGTGCGCTCTATAGTCCGGAAAATACGGTATTAATAGAATGCCTCCTGTAATGAAAAAAATACTGACTTTTTGTAGATAAATCTTATTTTACCTCTATAAACATGTTGGGAAATGTGATTCTTCTGTTACTTTATATCACTTCATATTTCAGTCTTCTCTCAAATCATTTAATATTTCAAAATATTTTGTAAATCATTTTTTATTCTTTAAATATACAATCCTACCCACTAAGGAAATATAATTATTGACTCAAGTTAGTTTCTGTAAATCAACAGAATAAAATAGAGTAAATTCTCCCTAATACTTAGTATCTTGTTACATGCACAGCTTCACAAGGCATATAGTCAGGTGCAGTATGAGCAAGTCTAAACATAAGGCTTGACTGATGGACAGATGGACTCATACAATGTAGCAGAAAAGGAAAATACAGCCTTCTTCTATTTTTGCCCTTATTTGCTGTGTAATGTCTCTTGGGGGCTTAAGACTGTGCTCGGAGATCCCAATTAAGGTTTTGTCTGCTTCTCTTTTCACAGAGGCAGTACAGCTATAAAATTGTTTATGCAGTAACTGATCCATACAGCTCTATAATAGCCTGCCACTAGAATCCACTTCCTTCCTCACATATTTGCCCCACACTGAACAAAAGCCAGTCTGAATTGTGAGTCACAGATAGCGTGCTGAGCTGCACTGGTCAGACTTAATCAAATGGTTCAGTCTATGGAAAAACCAAGACGGGTTTTAGTTTCCACTTCACATATGCGATCTGTATAAAGGAACATTTTAATTGTAACATCAGGGTTGAAGTTTGTATGTTGATGTAGCCAACTCTGAGCCAACAATAGCCAACATTTAAATGCTGTTCTAACACATGTAAAGGTGCATTGTGTAACTTTTCTGGTGGAGGGTCAAATGATTTTCTCTATGGAGATGGTATTGCTTTGTCTGGAATGTTTCACCGTATAGTATTAATCCTTTCTATTTTTATGGAGGCCAAACCAGACCAAGTTAAAGGTCAGGTCTGTGGAGAGGCGACCCCGCTCATGGTCAGAATGCCTGTTTTTCTGAGCAGTAAACCCACCTGTAATTGAAAAATGTCAGGTAGAGCTATTTAAGGCCATACTGTGGAACATTCGAGGCAGAGAGATCTTTGTCCAGAACATCTTTAATCTGAATGTTTTTATGCTTCTAATCTAAGATGTATACGAAAAAATATATTTCTGCATATAAATCTTGTATAAATCTTCCCTTCTTTTCAGTGACATAAATAATTTTCCTGGTCGCCATTTTGAGACGATTCAACCATTCAAAAGACAGCAGTGTTTACTGCTATGCCAACAGTTCTAATCTTACACCATAAAAGCCCGTGGATTTTCGAGCCTCGAGACTTTATAGATTGATCCTTCAACAGTAAATGACTGGAGGAAACATAGCAGTGGAACTTAGAGATGTGGCCAGCTGGTATTATAACAGCGTTGTACATAAAGGCGAGTCGTCACAGAGCAATAAGACACATTGTTCCATATATTACACTGGGCACTGGGCCTCAGCTCAAACTGTTTACTTTGAAAATTGCTTTGGAAGATAATGCTTTCACTGCAGAAATATGCAACTGTGGCTTTTCCTTTATTGTTAAAGGTGCACTATCTAACTTTGGTTGGAGGTCTATCACCTGCTTCTTTCTATGGATATGTCATTACTCTGCCTGTAATGTTCCACAGTATGACATTAAACAGCTCTGCCTTACATTTATTTAATTACAGGTGGCCTTAAAGCTCAAAAAACAAACAAACAAAAAAACAAACAAACAAGCATTTAGACTGTGAGCGGGGTCGCCTCTCCACAGAGCTGACCTGTAACTTGGTCTGGTTAGATCTCCATGAAAATAGAAAGGTTTAATACCAAACTGTGAAACATTCCAGAAATAGCACAAACATTTCCATGGAGAAAACCATCTGACGGCCCCTCGACCAGAAAAGTTACACAATGCACCTTTAAATCATTTGAATAACATTTACACTTAAATACAATTAAATAACCAAAGCAGCAATGATACCTTTAGTTTATTGTACTGTACATTTAAGATAAGACTAAATATTAAATACAAAAGGTAATTAAGAAATACCACTAGGTCAACAATTTACTTTTACTAGTTTGACACTGGAAAGAAGACTAAATATTTAGCATATTTTTTACAAACTGGATATACTTTTGTTTTATCTCTAGATTTATAAATTAACTGTTGCAAAAATGATTATTAGAAATACAGTGACACATTTGAATTATATAGAAATGACCTAGTTTTTCTTGTCACTTTTAACTCCAGTGAGATTACAGCTGCATTGTGTCTCCCATATTCTTTTGTATAGACCCTGAAAGAGGCCTGTCTAGCACACAACCTCTTAGTATTGATTCTCTGGTTAAATAGACATCCACAATCCACTGTCCATTTGAGCTGCTTTCTTGTAGTTTTTACTTCCCAGATTCCATTAACCTCTTCCTCCCCTCATGACCCTTCACCCCTATGTCTCTCTTAGCTCAACCCACTAGAATCATTCAAATTATTATGACCAAATTCCGCTAATACCCCTTAGTGTATATGACAGGCTTTCAGGCTTTTCTGATTAGTTCTTGGTTAGTACCTGTAGTAAATATTTATCGTAGTTTTACAATAGTCATGTGGCACTTTGTGAAATTTTTTTTAGAAGAAAAATACTGAAAGCAGCACTACCTATATGCCATCACCACGTTTGACATTTAAATATTCATTTAAAGGTCCTATATTGCGCAAAATTTACTTTTGTGAGCTTTAAGTCATGTTATAATGTTGTTACCTCATCAAAAACAAACATGTGTTGTGTTTTGTGTTTCATTCACACATCCTTTTTTATTAGTCTGTCTACATCTCCAAAGCTCAAAATGCTCTGTTTCCACCTTGTAAGAACTATTTATTTTAGCTCTTAGTGCTCATAGTGGAGCACTTCCTGTATTACCACATAACATCACAAGGGGGAAATAAGGTTTTCTGTTTGGAAGAAGAACACAGCCTAAATATACGAGTTTGTGTGTTAAAACATGTATGAATGAAACAAAACACAACCTCAGGTATGTTTGTGATGAGGAAACATTATAACAGATCAGAAAATTGTGTAACATGGAATCTTTAACAAGATAAGTGTGTAATTTATTTTATTAGTCTAATCATAACTATTGTGCGATCTAGGTTTTGTCCTTCATTTGCTAGACAATGGAAATACCTCTATATATATCATATTTGCCACCCATATCCAACCAGGATGTAAAACAATAAACTTTACCAAAACTTAAAAAACAAAACAAAACAAACCAAAAAAAAAAAACGGAAAAAACTAGGCAAGATTTTTAGTAAAAGGTTAAATAATGATGATTTTACCTATGTTTTTTGTGAAAATGAGTAATGTAGAATGTGGTTTAGACTTTAATCTTGTGCGAGTAATAAAAATGTAAAGTTGCAATGTTAAAATGCGTGGGGCAAATGCTTTGGACCAATGATTCCAGTTTAACGGGCCTGTTACGGGGGCAGTTGGCAGACAGGAGATGCCGTATACAAACAAGGTGGACATTACAGACTACATAAAAGGGCCGAATGACAAACACACTGTGTTTATATTGTTCAAGGAAAAGTCCATGATTAGCATAGCACTGAAACATTTCTGTAATTTTAGGGTAAAATATGAATTATGAGGCATATCTATCTCCATGCCTAAGTTAAGTGCACCATCCCTGTATCTGATCTAGGCGGCTGTGAGCAGTTTATTAAAAATGGAAGTGGTTCTAAATGAGGCCTGTAATGCTCAGCCCTTTCAGGAAGACTTTAATGGAACCCAGCCTATCTCTGACAAGGTTAAACGCTTGAAGAGACAGCACCAAACGTTAACAGACTAGATTATAGAGAGAGATGAATACTAACAAGCTAGCACTTGGCTGGCTAAGACCAGAGGCGCAGGGAAAACACTGGGGCTCCTCTAGAGTTTTTAAAGTGTTTTTGATGGCAGACTGTACATTCCTAAAAACTGGAGGAATATACAAACTGTAGCTTTCAGGTTTGCAAGTACACAAACATTAATATTGGCTGTTATGATATCGGACCACTGTGAACTATTGTTGTGTCCTTCAGCAAAACACTTCATCCACCGTGCTGTGTGTGAATGAGGTCTACAAGTGTCAGTGTTAGTAGCATCTCTTCCATCAGTGTACCCAAGGGCGAGTGTGGTGAGTGTAGAAATATTGCTTTGTCTGGAAAAAAAGAAAATCCATTGTAATTGCAAATAACCTTTTTACTAAGAAGGTTGACATAAACATAATTATGCACACGTGCACAAAGAAACATTGTGGAATATTTCAGATAGTTTTCTCTGTAATAGCCTAAGATGTGAATATGTTTTATTGCAGTGAAATACATAACTGGACCACTTACACTAGTTCCCTTCATGTCATTTGATACGTTGAGAGTCCCATATGACGACTACTACAGTATTAGTTCAGTGTATACTCAGCCCACTGTGCTGATTGTTCTATACTTCAGTAGTGTCTCTGCACCCAGCATGCGTACGTCACCTCCACAGAAACAGAACAGTCTTTGGTATTATGTGCCCCGCAGGCCTGCTGTCGCTGCTGGCATTTCACCCTGAAACCTCCCGATTCCAACCATGGCCAAAACTGTCCTGCTGACTCAAGATCATCAGTGCAAGTCTCTCGGCTGGATTACCGTTGATAAGGTCACGGAGAGCTGTATGCTACAATAAGGAGTAAATATTTCCTTTGCCCCTCACAGAGAAGATACCTGCATGGATAAATCCTGCTTTATCTCCTTGAGGCTATTTAATTCGTTTTTAGCCATGTTCTAATGGTGTTCTTTCATTATTAGTTTACTCCTTGCTAAGAAAATGTCCGTTTTCACCTACCCCCTATCTCCACTCACTTCCTCAAACTTATTTATATATATATATATATATATATATATATATATATATATATATATATATATATATATATATATATATATATATATATATATATATATATATATATATATATATATATATATATATATATATATATATATATAGGGTTCCAAAATATTGTAGGTGGTAGCCATTTTTCAACAATTAAAGGGCCCATATTATGCTATTTTCTAATCTGTGTTATACGTTTCCTCATCAAAAACATACCTGGAGTTGTGTTTTGTTTCATTCACACATGTTTAATGCACAAAACCTTCATATTAAAGCTGTGTTTTTCTCTCAAACAGAAAACACTCTATTCCACCTTGTGATGTCATGTGGTCACACAGGAAGTGTGAATGAAACAAAACACAACTATTTTTGATTATGTGACATTATAACAAGACTTAAGCTCATAAGAATACATTTTGACCTTTAAAACAAGTGCATAAAAATTAGCTGCTTGCCACAGTGAAATGCCACTGTTAATAGACAGGATCAAATCATGCATTTTTAACAGTCTGCAAATGGTCCCATTTCTATTACTAAGCAGTTTTAGATCACTTTTATGGTTTACAATTAACAAAATGTCATATATTGATGTATATTATAGTTCATTCCCAAGTTCCCAACTAGAAAAAACTATAATACCTTCTTTTCAGTTCTGCAACACGGAAATAGTAAATTATAAATCATCTTTGTTTGTTTGGTGAGGAGCCTCTCTTTTAAGTCTTTGGAGTGTGCTGTTGGTCTGCATCTTTAATGTGGCACTCACACGCTGCCATGCATAATAAATAATGTGATCTCAATACGCACAGATATGCCATGGAAACCACAGGAGCTGCTATCTGTATGGAAACACTTTCATCTATTTTTAGGGCTTTTCACAACTTTGCATTCTATGGTCCATATTTCTTTTTAGGTGAAAGTAAAAGTAAAAATGTCAGCACCGTGTTGGGGTCATGTTTGGAGGTGACCAACAATGCAATGCAATATTACACAAAAATGACTGTTGTGTGTTAAAGCATGTTATAATGTTGTTATCTCCTTAAAACATACATGGAATTGTGTTTTGTTTCATTTACACATGTTTGAGTAATCCTGCATTATGGCCATACTGGCTTGTCAAAGCCTGATCTCGTCAGATCTCAGAAGTTAAGCAAGGCTTGGTTAGTACTTAGATGAGAGACCACTGGAAAAATCACAGGGGGCGCCAGTCACAAAACTGTCGTTGTGTCCTTAGGCAAGGCACTTCACCCAATTTGCCTAGTAAGAAAGTGTTGTGTGCATGAGTGATGGTGGTGGTCAGAGGGACCGATACCGCAGATTGGCAGCCTCGCTTCCGTCAGTCTGCCCCAGGGCAGCTGTGGCTACAACAGTAGTTTACCACCACCGGGTATGGAGTGGATGAATAATGCTCTGTAAATAATGCTCTGTAAAGCGTCTTTGTGACATATGCCCGTGAAAAGCGCTATATAAATAAACACTTACTATTATTCTGTCTGCATCTCTAAAGGAAAATGCTCTGTTGTGATGTGTGAGGTGATAGTTTAGCCTCTACCCTTTACCTTCTGTTCAGTAGAGATGGGCAATTCCAAGGCTGAAATGATCCAAGTGATTCTAGTGAAGATGTGTGAAGTTTTAAAGCACAATGGAGGACTTCCTGTGTTATCAAATGACGTCACAAGGTGGGACAGAGTGTTTTTTGTTTGAGAGATGAACACAACCTAAATATGCAGGTCTGGGTGTTAAACATGTGAATGAAACAAAACACAACTCCATGTGTTTTTGATGAGCAAACATGAATAAAAAAATAGAGTAATATGGACCCATTAAAGAGATGGTCCTCACTAAACAAATAATTTACACTTATTATCTATAGCATATTGTCTAGGAAGACAATATGCTTTTTTCTAGCACTTGATAATAAACTATAGTATATCTTTTATTTTATATTTTGTTCTTTATAAACAGCAAAATCATTCTAAAAAGGCTTAGTAAAAGAAATTGAACTGCTGACTTCTTGTTCATAATCAATCTCGTCATTTTTGCATTTCACTATAGCAAGAAGCAGATTTGGATATTTTCATGCTTTCTGTTGTTTTCTCATCACAAACGGAGTTGTGTTTTGTTTCATTCACACTTGTTTAACACACAAACCCTGCATATTTAGGCTGAGCTTTTCTCTCAAACTGAAAACACTGTTCCACCTTGTGATGTTATGTGATAATATAGGAAGTGCTCCACTGCGTTTTTAAACTACACCTTCACTAGAATCATTGGGATCATTTCAGCCCCAGTAGTGTTAATCTCAACTAAACAAAAAAGGCTGTTGTTAACTTGAAAACTCATAATTCATGACATCACAAGGTGGAATAGAGCATATTGAACATCTGAGATGTAGACAGACTAATAACAAAGGGTTAATAAAACATACTATGAATGAAACAAAACGCAACTCCAGCTATGTTTTTCAGGCGGTAATAACATTTTAACACGGCATTTTAAAACGTACAAGAGTTAATTTTGCCTAGCGTAGGACCTTTAAACATGTTAAGATGTTACTATGTCAGGGTCACGTTTGGAGGTGAACGTCACTGAGTCTTTTAGGACATAGGGCTTTCAAAAGGACAACCTGTCATGCGTTATTACGTCTATCTGTGATCTGGGTCAGGACCTTATAATGCATGAGTGCCTTTACAAGCAAGCAGCCCACAAGACCAGCGAATCTGCAGGAACACAATCAAGTCCATTGTGGCTGTGCACTGCTCTTATGACCGCTCAGACCCATTTCTATAGGACATACGCAACCATCGAAGCGGCCACAGCTATCGCTCAGTGCTTTTCAGTCAGAGGATATGCTTAAAGTGGCACAAACTACTAAAGGAAATGGAGAATACTCAGCTGGGGCATAAAGAATGACCGTTGAGCGAGGATGTCTGTGTTAGTCTGGCGTGTGATGAGAGAGGCCTGGGAAGCATGATAAGGCTCTGAATATGGCATTAGTAATTTAAAGCTTTCCCATGCTGTGCCATAGACACAATTATGTTATGCACTGTTGAAGAACTTGTTTTATTCGACTGAGAAATGGCAATTTAAGTCTGTCGAGGATGAAGTCTGATATAAGTTTTAACAACGTGCTTTGGGGAAGAGCCAACTGAAATAACACATGTAGCATGTTGTTTTCATTCAAGGTTTTCCCAAATGCTCAGCAGTAAGTTTAATTCGTGCACTCTCCACATTGCGAGGGGGTAAACTACAGCTGCCCTGGACCATACTGATGACTCCCACCACCACCAAACAGTAACTCACATAACACAGGGATGGTTGGTGAAGTGTCTTGCCAAGGACACAATGGCAGGATGTAGTGGCTGGATTCTAACTGACCAAGTACTGTTAGCCATTTTGTTTGTCATTATATATATGCAAGTTGTACAACAAAATGATGAGGATCATATAGGGGGTTAGTTCTGTTTCCACTGCAGATAGAAAAAGAAAAGTACACAGACACAAGGAGAATATACAAATTCTACTGAGATCAGTCCCGGAATTGATCCCAGGATCTTCTCGCTGAAAGACAAGCTCGCTTATCCCCGCCACATCTATGACTAGTATGACAATATTGTCACGCAAACTGGATTTTGTCATTTCTTTTTTTTCTAAAAACATTTCAGTGTAAGATATTACAAACACTGTCTCAGGACTGCCAGTTGTAGGTAATGAGCAATTAGGCTGTCCTAACCTAGTGTTATTAGGATGTTTTTATCAATGCCATAACATTTGTTTTGCTTCTTTACCTCTGACTCTTGTGCGTTTTAAGACATGTTATAATCTTGTTACCTCCTCAAAAACATACTTGGAGTTGTGTTTTGTTTCATTCATAAATGTTTGAGTAAACCTGCATTATTAGTCTGTCTGCATCTCCAAAGCTCAAAATGCTCTGTTCCACCTTGTGATGTCAAGAAATTAGTTTTCCACAGCTCCCTTTTATCTTTCGGTCATTCCAGGACTGAAGTTATTCAAATGATTGTAGTGAAGGTGTGTGGAGTTTAAAAACAGAGTGGAGCACTTCCTGTATTAGCACATGACATCACAAGGCGGAAGTGTGTGTGTTAAACATGTGGGAATGAAACAAAACATAACCCAGGTATGTTGGTGATGAGGAAACAACATTATAACAAATGCCTTGTGCCATTATGAAATGTCTGTACCATTTCATAAAACAAAGTTAGTCCTTTTAGCCTTCTCAACCCCTGCTGCCTCTTTTCCTATAGCAGGGATTATCGTAACCATGGCAGTGCTTTGAAGCTGGAGCAGATGTCCCTTCATGCAGGTCATTGGCGCTTAAAAAAAGATGTAACAGAAAACCACCAGCAGCAAATCTCCTTCTAATGTGTTTGAATCTGGCACGGATCCATTCACTGCACCAGGGAGAGGGACGGAGCTCTGACCTCCTCTGTGTCCTGCAAACTGCCAAAGCCCCTGTGTCTCTAAGCCCGTGGAACAGTTTGTAGGTTAGTCAAAATAAAGGAAGTGTGCCGCTATGGCCCACAAAAAGAGAGAGAGTCCAGTGTGGGATCGATGTTTGACCTGTCCTGGCCTCTCCTCTCTGCCCACTGCAGTTATGACGTCTCCTATGGTGGCATCCAGACTGGTCTCTTATATATAGGATGTGCTGTCATTCACATATATTGCACTGATTCATTGGATCTATGGTGAATCATTTTGCTGAATAAATTGGTTTTGAAATGGTGTAGGCCTAAGATTTCTAAGTCTATCTTTATATGTGAAAATAAATGGCGGTATTCTATTGCTGTATAAGACTGTCTGTATAATGTCTGTGACAATAAAGAACAGCCAATAGCTCCTTTTTGCCACGATAACTTTTAGAGTGAACAGAAAAATGTTATGTTTTATCATCTTTTGAATTATTTTGGATCATGGATTTATGATCACCAGATACTGAATTAAAATGATCTATGGAAATAGTATAAATTTTTATATTAATGATTCTTGATACAAATATGTATGTAATTCAACAGACTGAAACTTGTAAGGGGCGGGTGTTGCTGCTGCAATTATCAGTTTTGCATTTTTGAAGACTTTTGAAATGCTCTTCTGAATTTCTGAATATCCCATAGTATGGCATTAACCGTATCAGACCAAGTTACATCTGAGATCTGAGGAGAGGTAAGTCTGCACATTGTAAGAATGCATGTTTTTAATGTATGTTTGCAGCCATTAAAAATGTGTATTTTAAAATATATCATTTAACTTATCAAGATAGATGCTTAATGCTATGCTGTGGAACATTCCAGGCAATGCAACATTGTCACTGAGACAAGAAACCCACCAGAAACAATCATCTTTTTTCTAATAATTTCCTATTTATATATAAGACTGTTCCACATGCGTCTTGTCTATTGTGGACATCCCAACCTTCATTATCCTGAAGGTCCCATATATTTATCTGCCCCTCCCTCTCACCTTCCAACAGTATCGCTGGTAATTTCCCCTCCTCTTCCTGCCTACAATATTTCCAGTCCCGTATGCTGGGGGAAGGCATAAGTCAGCCCAGCCGTGTGGAAAATTAGATCTTTAATTGAGAATCATCAACAAGAAATCTCTTATAAGTGCTTGGGGGAGCATGTAGGATAAGAACTCCCCTTTATAGTGTTACGGCAGTTGACCCTCACACATGTAGCGACACCATGCAGACTTCTCACTTAATTCCACTTCCACACCACCTCCTCCTCGTACCTGCTGTGCCAACTTCTCTTTGTGCCAGGAAGAGCTTGCACGGCGTTCACCTCCGCAGGGCACCCATGACAGCTGTGATGTGGGTTTTAAAAATCTGGGTGAGTGTAAATATTTGGTTGTCCTGCAGTGAGTCCTATGGGGATAATGCCAGTGCATATACCCCCCTCTATCAAACACACACACACACGCGCCCCCCAGTGGAGTGTGAAGAGTCCAGCGTGACAGTAATTCCTCCCCTCCAGGCTACATCACCGGTACAGCACTCCCCTGAGTATTTAACAGCACAGTAGAAACAAGGACAACAGGCAATAGTCATTAGAAATATAATTAAATGCAAGGACAAATAAAATGCACTATACAGGATGTGTGAAGAATCAGGTCAGACCACTATAAAAAGACAGTAGAGTTTGTTTGGTGTAGTTAAGTCACATATTCACTTCAGTTCATCTTTATTCCAGACTCTTGACCCATTTTTAAAACAGAAGGATAGTGACGTTATAAACATTTAGATAATAAATGTGGACTCATAATTACAATAATGATTAGAATAACAATACAATTAAACTTAAAGGATAGAACTCTATATATCTTCACACTAGCCACAATAAAACATTATGGAAGAAACTCATAATGAACAAATGGTTTAGTAAAAGTTATGCAGACTTGGCAACTACTTAATTAATACCCTCTTATTCCTAACCCTAATCCCTTAGTAAACTAATGAACTAATTATTAAAAAGTTATTTGTTCATTATGAATTACGTTGAATGCTTCATTAAGCTTGTAAATATTGTAGCTTTTATATTAAAGTGACCATATTATGCTATTTTTTAAATCTATGTTATAATGTTATTTCCTCATCAGGAAGTATAATTGTGTTTTGTTTCATTCATACATGTTTAACACACAAATCCTGCATATTTAGGATGAGTTTTTCTATCAGAAACCACTGTTCCACATTGTGATGTAATGTGATAATACAGGAAGTGCTCCACTCCACTTTCGCTAGAATTATTTTGATCATCAGCCCTGGCATTTGCAATCTCTACTCTACCGAACCAAAGGTAGCTGTTAACTTGAAGACTTCTGTTTCATGACATCACAAGGTGTAACAGAGCATTTTGGGCTTAAATGCAGACAGACTAATAATAAAGAGTTACTCAGTATTGTGAATGAAACAAAACACAGCTCTAGGTATGTTTTTGAGCATTTTAACATGGCATAAAGCTCACAAGGGTCAACTTTGTATAACATAGGACCTTTAAATGGAAAAATACATATATATTGACTTACATATTTGTATATAGGTCCATTGAAGGCTCATATATTCCGAGACTCATATTAAGTCCTACTATCCGCTTTCATTTAAATCTGGTTAGAAAATCCACTTCTCAGTTTTATTATATATTGAAATTAGATGAAGTGACAGTTTGAAAATTGCAACCTTCTTTAATCTTCATACTGGAGCAATAGTGAATATGCAAATGAGATCCATCAGTCTCTTTTTCTCTTAAAGCCAAACTGTGAAATAACCCTGCACAGGTATACATTTATTATCTATAAATTCTACCTGCAATTCTGCCTTGTGCTGAGTCTAGTGAGATTTGGAAGTATTTTACAATCACGACTTATACTTGGTTTCTTGTTCCCTGGGGCGAGCTAAAAGACCAGAAAAAGCACAGTCTGGTCCAACTTTACATGCCCTGTGTTTTTATTATCCATGTTTAATCTAAGTCTAACTCACAGACCCAATCTGTCTTCATCCCTGCAAAGTTTATGGGGCATTTTAAACAAATCTGCTGTTTTATGTAATGTTGCCTCATCCAGTAGAAACATTGCACTGGGGATAGCTGTGCTTCTTCCAGAGATGTTTAAGAATTAAAACTCCCAAACGCAGTGGAGGACTAAGTAATGGTGCCATGATGCTTGCACCATTTGGTTTTATCTCCACGGCATATGAGGAATGCTACTTAAACTGGGTGTATGGCAAAAATGAGAGAATTGGAGATGAAGGACTTTGTGTAATCTCGTCTAGGATAAACAGAACAGGACTTGGTGGCAGCAGTTTCATTTCTCCATGTGTCACTTTGAAAATGCGGTGTGGAATTGGCATCACTGAATTAAACTGCTCCAGTGTTTAAAAAATGCTAATTTAAGTTTCACATGGAAAATTATTCACAGCTATAAATGCAATACTGAGACATATGGTGATGAGGATGTATTTTAAACTCTGTGTCAAAAAATGTGGGTAATTTTAGGTTCAAATTAAGTTTTGTTAAATACAAAATGAAAATCTTATTTCACACTTATTTTCACTGGTAGATAATTTTACTTGACAAGTTGAATCTACTCAAATAAAGTAAAATGTTCTTAATACAAGTCATTTAAACAAAGGGTTGAATAAAGATCATATCAAGATGAACAGAGATCAAATGGGATGATTTGGACAGGTATGCATTTATTTTTTTCTTGGAATCACTACTCTGCTTCAGATTTCCCTCGTCTGTGAATGTGACATTTCACAACATTTCTGTTACAGTGGCAGCTTGGTGATTTTACATTGTGCTGTAACATACCAGAAGTTAGACGAAGCTGAACTCTCCAAGGATATAAACTGAGCAGAAAAGAACACCAACTTAAATAGAATATTACTATTATACTGATGCTGAAAGGTTTCTGACAATGATGTTATAGTCCACTAGGCTTTTTGGTTGCCAGTGTCAATGCTGAAATCCTGTTGGCTTAAACTTAAAAGGACTCTCTCTGGTCTGAATGATCACTACCTAAACTCCAGCATGTGCAGCAGGTCATTAATCGGTGCTAGTGCAGCCTCTGCAGCTCAGTGAGTGATTTGTGGAGGACATGACCTGTCCATATACTGACAACTTGCATGGAATATGGCATATGCAGATATAGGCTTTCAACAACAACAACAACAGCAGCAACAACAACAACAACAACAACAACAACAACAACAACAACAACAACAACAACAACAACAACAACAACAACAACAACAACAACAACAACAACAACAACAACAGCAACAGCAACAACAACAACAACAACAACAACAACAACAACAACAACAACAACAACAACAACAACAACAACAACAACAACAACAACAACAACAACAACAACAACAACAACAACAACAACAACAACAACAACAACAACAACAACAACAACAACAACAACAACAACAACAACAACAACAACAACAACAACAACAAAACAGTATGGATAATAGTCCCTTAAAGAAGACATTATCAATGCATGACAGTTGTGCTAGCACCATGTGTCTTTGAAAAGAGCCTAAGTTGGTTTTCTCTCTTTGACTGGCTTCATGTTAAATCACCATCAACAGTCAAATCAATATTACACCTTAATGCCATGGAGAGACAGGCTTCAGTGGCCTGTTTTTCCTTTTCCAAGTCCGAATATATAACACTACCTGGTCATTAAGGACTTGTACCCTGCTTCACGTTGGCTTTGGAGAAAGTCAATACAAACCATTCTGGTGGTACTGTGAATGTAATCAATTGTAGTTTTCCTACTAGCGCTGGTGGGGTTACAAAAACAAGGGTGATGTAACAGTGGTGTAGTGAACCAGGCTCAAATTGGCTTGTTAGATTGAAGAGGAAGGACATATGATAGAGTAGTATGGAAGCACTGTTGATTAAATGACCGCTGAACCATATGAGAGGACCAGATCATGTTGTTTAAGTCTGTCTGTTAGTTCTGGCCTTGGCGATCGGGCTGTGTGATCAGTTTACAATCAACCAAGAAAATAATTCCTATAACGTACACAACGCATGGCATGTGGTAAAGGTTTATGGTGGCATAGTGGTTTGTAATCCACAGAACGGAGATTGACTTTGGAGTTTATTGGCAAATTCATGAATGTAATGCTGAATATTCTGATGATCGTTCAATGACTGACTTGTCAGTAAGTCATTTTCACAACTAAAACCCTGCCCAAGGCTCTGGTCAAACTTAGAAACACTCATTTGGTTCAGCAACTTTCATTTTTACATCCCAAATATATATCTATGCACCATCAGCATGTCCCTGAAGGCAAAAACCATAGGATCAGCTGTTTTTAGCATATCTTTTCTTTGTGTCTTGCTGTGTCATTTTTGTTAAAGGGGCAAGAAGGTCCTATATTACACAAAATGAACTCATGTGACTTTTAACCATGTTACAATGCTGTTACCTCATCAAAAACTTACCGGGAGCTGTAATTTGTTTCATTCATACATGACAGAGTAACCCATTATTATTAGTCTGTCTACATCTCCAAAGCTCAATGCACCTTATGATATGATGTAGTGGTAGTTTTTAAGCTAACAGCTACTTTTTCACCTTTCGTTCAGTAAAAATAGGCATTTCCCGGGCTGAAATCATTCAAGTGATTCTAGTCAAGGTGCATGGAATTTAAAAACACAGTGGAGCACTACTATCACCACATGAAATCATAAGTAATGTTTTCAATTTGAGAGAAGGACTATAAATATGCTGGATTTGTGTGAATGAAACAAAACACAACTCCAGGTATGTTTGTGTTAAGAAAACATTATAAATAGCATAATATTGGCCCTTTAAGTATTAGAAAGAAATATTTAAAGGTGCACTATGTAACTTTTCGATGAAGGGTTCGCCTCCTACTTGTCTCCATATGGTGGCTTTGTGTACAGTGTTTCCCAGTATGGCATTAGATGAATCTATCTATGAATCAGGTGACTCTACCAAGAATTAATGATTTTCATGGTAATTTTGAGCTAAAAAACAGAAGTAACTGAATAAATGCAAATAGATAAGTTTAATATGGAGCTGTTACATTTCCGTGGAGACAAGCAGGTAGCAGAAGGACACACCAAAGTTACATAGTGCAAGTTTAACTAATATAGTTCTATAAAAGAATAATAAAATCATCATGTTTCTTGTGCATTGTGAGCAGAGGAGCTGGTCACTAATGATTGAGCAATGAGAAAAAACACATTATAATGCACGGACAGAATCTGCTCTGTTCGGATTGCTCAGGGCCATTATGGCTACACAGCATTCCTCAGCATTTAAACTTGTTTACTTTCACTTCATTAAAACCCAAGCTAAATCCCACAATTGATTGGAAAAGGCAACTTAAGTGCGCAATAACACCATTGCTTATGGCTTTTATGCACATAGTCCTTGTCGAATCTTGCGCTGACTGTATTTTGAAGTATAATGTCCATATGCTCGGTCTCTCTCCCACTCCCACTATCTGGCTGTCTTGGTTTCCCAACGGGTGGAAGGGCTATAAATTAAAGTGGGGAATTAGTGCTAACTGTTGGAATAAATTAAGGAGCTTTTGCGTCTGTAAACACCGTCTGACTGCGTAATTACACTCCCACCCCACAGAGGCGCCGCGGAGAGGAGGAGGAGGAGGAGATATGGTATTGTGGAAGTGGATGGAGAGAGGAAGTCATCTGGGACCATCATATGAGCTGCAGTGTTTTACAGTGTGCTGATGATTCGGACACTCCCACGCTCACAGAGGAGGAGGAAGAGGAGGAGGATGGAAGGTGCCTTTGGATAAGTGCTGGTTTCTTATATACTCCCTGCTTCCTACTAAACTACTAAAAAGTTTTGGTGCCTGATTTTTAAACCGTGAAAGGAGAGGATTTAAAGGTGCATGAGCTAACTTTTCTTCTCTTCTTTGCCTGGAATGTTCCACTGTTGTATCTTTCCTGCTTGACCAGCCAGTCTCTTTTACATTCTGTTTTAATCCAGAAGGGACTGGAACTGTACAACTGTGAAAAACCTCTGTCCAAACTTGATCCAACCACAGCTGCTACTTTGTCACACATGCCTCTAAAAAATTTGTGTAACATTCACAAAAAAACGTATTGTACCTGAGACAATTAATAGTTTGGTGCTTTGATTCTGTAAAAATACATGCCGTAGTTTTTTCCCCTTTTGTACGAGTAAACCGCCATGTTTGTTTTTAATGTGTATGGACCATGCATCTCTCTGAGTGGTTAATCTACCTGTCAGTGACGCCCTCTGAAATCCAAACAGCTCCAGTACCACTTGTCTTTGTAAAGTTTTGTCAAAGCATGTGGTTCTGATCAGTCAGTTAACAAATTGTGTTGCATGTAGCTGAAACCACAAGAGTAATTAAAAGAACACAAAAATCTGTTCAATTTTTTTTTAAATGCACTGCTTTTATGTGTGCTGTGGGTGGATAAAGGTCTGAAGGTCTGACACTTTTATTCCATTTCTGTTTATTCGTATTCTCTATTGAGTTTATGGCCTTGGTCTAATTTGTACTTTCTAAACAAGCAAACTCTGAGGATGTATGTATAAAAGCCTTTTTCTCCATTGCTTCATTTCAAATATTGGCCCAGCACTTACCCGATGTCACAAATCACGTTATTGACAAACTCTATATGGGTCCACTATATGCTCTTGAACCCTTCTGGTCAATACATTGATGGTCACTTTGAACTGTCTAATACTAGTATTGATGACATATAAATTACACATATAACCTTGGATAACATGATTGACACTAGATACAACTATCACTGACCTAATAATGCCTACCATAAGTGCAGCTTTGACCTAGCCTTTTCATAGTTACACTATATAAGCAGAAGCATGTCAGTCATCTTTTACACTGATCCCTTTCACTCTCTCCAGTCACAAAAGCGTCTAATTACGGTACAGAGATGTCAATGGCAATTCACATTTAGCCCCACAATTCCCTATTGAATAGACTGTGTGCAGCGGGCCACTTTATCACAAAAGGATCTTAACAACGGGCTATAACAAGAGCCAGACGAACATTTTATCTATCTACTGGCCTTCAAGGATGGCAGCACCATGCGCTCTGACCAAGACATGCATTTGAGAAGCAGGCAAATTTAATTAACACATCACAAACTGCGAGTGCTGCACCGACTCACTCACACACCTACTCTGATAATGTTGTTGACATTAGTTTGAAGTACGACCAGCCGTATTTCAACACAAACAGACAAATAAATGAGCGTCGGAAGTCCATAAAGCACAGCTCACCTTGCTATTTGATTGCTGAGGAGTTGTAAAAAACAGCTTGTGCACTGCAAATGACTAGGCCTGCCAGCGGGGCTACAGGACTGATTGGGGCTTCATTCATAGTAGCGCTGGTGTATAATGATCCAAAGCAATAGAGTGGTGGGGTGAGGGAGGCTACAGTGGTCCAGTAGTTAATATGAGGGTGCACTAGTTTCTGTCAGCTCCTCCCTGATACTGTTTGCCAGAGGCTTGTCTTTGATAACTCAGTCAGTGTGAAGTACAAATATACCGGCTTTGTTCAAGGAAATCTTGTGTCAAATAAAATGATTAAGTGTCAGAAGATAAGTAATAATATAGGGTGTATTGATGAAAATGTTATTGAAACTGCTAGATTTGATTTAGGATTTTAAAGACTTTTTTGGAGGATTGGCCACCTGCTTGTCTCAGTGTAAATGTTCCACTGTATGGCATTGCATTTAGTCCACTATAGGAGTGTGTTTTGTTTCATTCACACATGTTTCACACACAAATCCTACATATTTGTTCTTCACTCAAACCGAAAACACCCTGTCACACTTTATGATGTCATGTGGTAATACTGGAGGTGTTTTTAATCTCCATAGATCTTCACTAGAATCATTTGGATGACTTCCAATCTCTACTGAACTAAAGGTAAAGAAAAGCTGCTGACTTGTAAACTATCGCTTCATGACATCACAAGGTGGAAGAGAGCATTTGGAGCTTTGGGGCAGACAGCCTAATAATCCAAGATTACTCAAACATGGGTGAATGAAACAAAACACAACTCCAGGTATGTTTTAAGGAGGTAACAACATTATAACATGACTTAAAGCTCACAAGAGTCAGTCAGCATTTTTACATGCTCTTCATGATTCAAAAATTGCAATATTTTGATGCAGTTTTTAAAATAAGTAGGTCTTTAAACTGAAAATCTACAAGGCTACATTGAGCACTGTGTTTATTATGTATTTTCCTATTTTCTAGCCCTTTCCTGTAAACTGCAGAAGGGACTGCACCAAAACAGCTCTAATACATCTGGTACCTAATTGGTCCCCACTCCCTATTCCATCCACACACTTTCTAAGATCTATAGCAATCTGCTTTAGGGGCAAATAGGACATGCTAAGAATAGACCCGGAGCCCACTGTGGGATTTCATCATTTGTTAATAGGTGATTACTGCAAAGTCAACAGAAATTTGTGATACTAGTTCCTGATTTGTAAGGTTTAACAACTTTTCAATTGCTTTACAAATATTTTCGGCAATGTTATATACTCTGAAATGTAGATGGAATTACAGTAAATGGTTGTCCAAGCTTGTGCTGAATCTGATATTTTATCCACCAGTGCTCTACATTGTAATTATAGGGTTTAGTGATCTCTGCTTACACAAATGTATACAATTATGCCTTTCTCCACAAATCATATGCTTGAGTTTCATTCAATAACAGAAATCAAACTGGAAACAATATTAAAAACCCTGAGGAAGCAGATTTCACATTCTGATGTTCGGAAATATGAGCCAGCTTGCTAGGGTGTGGTTGGGTTTGCTCTCTAGGGACACAGCAAATTGTATGGTCAATTTGAGGAGCTCCCAGGATGCAATGGGACTGTGTTTTGATTGGAGAGAATTCAAAGTGACATCCAACATGGAAGCCTGAGGTTTTAGTTACAATATGTACACCTGAGGTTCAAACATATTGTGCTTGTCTGCTATATCGTTATAATCTATGACAATCGTAAATCGCAGCGTGAATCTAAAAATCTAATCTAAAAGAAACAAGCCCACTGACTTCAAACTGCGGTGCCCAGTGGGAGCTGACATCACTGTAAGCACCATCACAACAAAGAACAATGAAGTTGTTGGCACCTCCAATGCATAGCTGCACATCACACTAGTGAGCTGCAAATGAAAAAAAAACAAAGTACCAAAATGACTACACAATGCTACCAAATCTTATGTATATCACAGATTAAGAAAATAAAATTGGAGAATGAAATTAGTGGGCATATGCCACTGACAGTGAAAAAGAGGGTTGATCGGCAAAATGGTATTTTAAAATTAAGTGATTAAAGATCGCTCAAAATGTTTTAGATGAAAGAAGGAATTCATCTATCGAAAATATAAAGTTTGTGAAATTTCATATTTGCAAATTCACAAGAAAATAATTTGAACTAAGCTTTTTCAGCAGTTCGAAGATATAGTATAGATACAATATGACTGGTGGTTCCCCAATTATATCATGAAACTTTGACACAAAAATACTTGATTTGGAGATTTGCAGAAAATAGAATTTCATATCAAACCACCTGTCTCTCAATCTGTGTCTGGTCCCCAGTCACAGCCCATTGCTTTACTATAAATATACAAACTTAAATAAATTTTTTTTTTTATTCTACAGAAACCATCCATGTCCCATCACAGCAGCTGGATAATCAGTCATCTCAGCCTCTCCATCTTCTCCTTGTCACCAATATCAATGCTCTTCATCACACGCTCTTCCTTACAATGCCAACTCAACCTCAAGGCCAAAGTATGTGAGTTTTTCCACTCTAAATATAACATTTTGAAACTGTCTGTGTCTGTTTAAGTATCTGTGGGTTGAATTTGATGGGACCTATCTGAATACATAACAATGATATGTGTGATCTCTGGTCTCAAAGCTGTGCACATTAAAATAACGCGGTGAATCGTGTCTCATATTAAACCCACATGGCTTCACTGTGGGGTCCCCGCCCACTCTTTGGGAAACACATGGGCTCGCCTGACGTCTCCTCCGAGGTGCTGCGTTGTCATGGGAACGCAGCGACATCTGTTCAGGTTCCTCCCACCACATGTCTTCAAATACCAGTAAGTTGTGGTTCACTGCTCCTACCGACAACACTGGAAGAAAGAAAATATATAAAAAGGCATGAAGGGCTTGGGTAGGCACTAAAACTACACTGACCTATTGATCTGTGTGAGATTTCAAGTATGTGTTAACAGTCAATAATGCAGCTATTAGAAGCAGTATATTACCCTATCTGTTTCTTGTATTTGAGTTTATTTATTTGATCACAGACAATGCACAAAAAAGAAAATACTATGCCATGTGTTAGGTTACAAATATATACTGAGTAGTTCATATGGTATATTGGTGCCTGCTCTGTGAATCTGACAAATCTGAGTATAGCATGTTTAAATGGCAGAAATCCCAAATGTTGGCATTGCGATGATACATAATGAGCTGTATGCAAAAGCTAATTTCAGCATTAGCCCTTAATCACATTATAATCCCTGCAACAGAAGGAGACTTTTCTATAAATGTCACTATCATGGAATTATTGCTGTTCTTGCATATTCTGCTGCATCCATGACTGAAGAGCGGAATTAATCCAATATTAGTGCCATATTATGTAAAACTGATTTATGAGTTTTAAGACATGTCATAATGTTGTTACCGCAGCAAAAACATACCCAGAGTTGTGTTTTGTTTCATTTACACGTTTGAGTAAAGTTATTATTAATCTGTCTATATCTACATTTAGTTCAGTAGAGATTGGTAATCCCAGGGTTGAAATCATCCAAATGATTCTAGTGAAGGTGTCTGGTGTTTAAAAATCAGTGGAGCACTTCCTGTACTACCGCATGACATCACAAGGTGGACAAGTATGCGAGAAGAGCTCAGGGCCTCTGTGTTAAACATGTGTGACAAAACACAACTCCAGGTAGGTTTTTGATGAGAAACATTATAACATAGATAGAAAATAGAAGAATATAGGCTGTATAAATGCAGGCCTTTTGAGCACTAAACAACGTTTTCCAAATGAGTCATAGATGTGAAATTTTGCTTATCATGTTAAGTAACCTAAAAATAACCCATAGCTCTATTTGATCCTTTGTCCTACTAGTTCATGATCAAATGGTTGCCTATAGAACAAAGGAATTTGGTATCCACATCTTATACAGCTTATGCAATGAATTGTAAATGATACACAGATGATATACGCTCAAGCAGCAGCCCACTTTAATCTATCCTTCACAGATAGGCGACTTTTCTCCCCCTCTCGTTCCCTCCTTTCACAAAATAAAACAGCGTCATGCGGGGTCAATTTATTCCGCGCAAATAGCGGATATCGCTGAGAGCAGAGAAGAGGGAGAGAGGGAAAGAGAGAGAGGAGAGACGAGCCAGGCGAGCAGCGACGCACGGCTGACAGAGCGGGTAGCACGAAGCACTGGCCGACCACTAATTACCATATTTACGCGCAAGTTGAAGCCAGCGAACCGGACCAGTCTCGTACCTATCCCCCTCTCCTCTCCTACGTGTGTGCGCCTTTGCCTTCTCGCGCCTACTTGGTGAGTAGCGGGAGCCAGTGCCGCAGCGGGGAGAAAAGCGGGCGGAGGGACACTTTTGAGACACATAGAGACAGAAATCCGTGTTCTTCTTTGACCGACTGTGAACGGTGGACTGGTACGTAGCGGAATACAACAAGGGGACATTGTGCACACACCTGCATCTCACTGGGCGAACGCGTTGGAGAGCCAGCGTGGATACGATTCAGAGGTAGGTTGATTGATGCGCACGGACTGCCAATATGCTTTTCATCATTTGCCACAAAGGAGATCACAATTTTTCTCATCTTACGCACGTACGTTTTAGAAGCCATCTCACCAATTTGCCAGTAAAACCAAGCAAGTATCTTCTCGCAGTTGAAAAACCACTTGATAGAGGATGCAGGTTTTCACTCAATAGCTTAGTGATAGTCAGACAGGATTTCCAGGCCCGGCAACACAGAGTAGACACATATAAGACAAAGAACACAGCACTCTGGACTGTATTAAACCTACAAGGGACTATATCGATTATCCACTGCGCCTTTTATGAGTATTTATCAGCGCCAAAATGGTTTAGCTGCGCACGGAGCAACGTGTGCGGTTGGAAAATGACAAGCCCTGTCTAAAATGCTCTCGAAAACTCCCAAATGGTGGCTCTTCTGCATAAACTTTTGAGCTTTCTATAACATGCCCCGCACCTTCTATCAATTTTCCTTGAACTAACCCGACCAAACAATCTAATTTCCTGCGTATATTAACTCTGCAGCAGCTCCACCTTACGTGACTGGCTATTACATTAAAATTACATTGACAGAACTTGCTCAGATCCATACAATGTGTCTATATAATATGAACTGTGACATGATTTGTGTAAAATATATGACTATGGCCTCTGTATGCAGCTTGCTTATCTCTCATTGATCTAGCCTGTGGAAAAAAGGATGAATTTATGCAGCCCGTAATTACTATTCAATGTTTTCTGGGCTATCTTGTTAACGTGGCACACATCCTAATGTACACTGCCAAGTCTGTAGTAGTTGGTATTCAAACCATTATTTCTAGTCATAGATTTTCAAGAATTCAAAGACCTTATGCATGTTTTCCAACACTTACAGGCCAATGAATCCAGCAACATGGGCGCTTCCATCTTCATTTCCATTAAAAGCACTCAATATCTAATCAGGTGAGATGTCAGGGTGGAGCTAGACTTATTGGGATGACCTCGAAACCGCAGAAGGCTTTACAGATAGATGACTGCTGCAACTTAGCCTGTGCAACCTGGCAAACAGCAATAGACAAGCAGATGGTCGCTCCCAATGTACTCTTCTTGGGAACTTGGATTCTTGGATGGGCAAACCCCTGAGATATTGGCATGGAGAGGTTGGCATCTTGTAGTGAACTCGGCTTTTCCTTTGAGTTAGAAAAATACAAATCATATAAGAACAGTTTTTGGTTGGTCATCGTTGTTGTGTTCCCCAGTGGCAACAGTTGTAGAGTGTGTGGCTGAATTAATTTGTGACTGTTGGAGATATGCAGTAAATTGAAATTCGTGATTGCATAACTGACCGGAGAACAATGAATCCTCTCTCTTTGATAATAGATGCTCAGTTATTAGCATGAATATTGAAGAGATACACAAGTACTTTGCGTCAGTGTTGGCCAATCAAATACAGCTATTAGAGCTTATTATGGGCTGTGAATTGTACAATGATGCTGCTGGCGGTTCAATGTGAATTGAAAATGTATTATATTTTACAGAATAGACAGACACTGCTGCCAGAACTTGGCTTTGGCTTTGAATATGTTATGTGTTTTCGTTAAAATACAAGTAGACCTGTTACCATGGTTACCATATCGACTTATCGTTGAATATATAAAAGCTGAAACTATATTTTTTGGGGCTCAATATTTATTTTATGTACAATTTCATTGCATTTGGGAGGATATTTTGTAATTTTTTTCTGCGCTGCCATAAGATTTGAGCTGTAGAAGATTATTATTATTACTTATATCATTCATTACAAATACAAACTACACTTAAGTGTTATTTATCTATTGCACTTCTTGCTCTTTTAACAATATTGTACATTTACAATAGTTTTTTGGGGAGGTAATCAATTAGTTTCAATATTGTCATTTATTATCATTATTTTATTCTGCAATATATCGCACTTCTACATGTGTTATCGTGACAGGTCTAACAAGTGCAAATGCACTTTAGTAGTTTTAAATAAGGAGTAAAACATCTGATTTTAGTAACTTTCTATTTGCACATTTGGAGTATTATTAAGGCATTCTGAATGTTTATATACTTTTAATTATAGCTGAGCGATATATTGTAAAAATTGATTATATCACAATTGTAGCATCAACAATATGTAAAATTACAATATCAAGTCTATTGTCTAAAATAAAACAATTCAAAGTTACCTAACAATGTCTAGTACACGCTCCCAAACGAGCATGTATACTACTAGTGTATAAAGTTATCTAAAAATATTCTTGCTGTTTTGTTGTTTTGTCCATTCACGTTGGTAGACTTCAACCAAGACATTTAAAAGCAGATTTTAGCACATTCCTGATGCATTATTGAAATATTGTATGAATATCGAGATGCAAATAAAAAATAATACTTCATTAAAATAAAAATACAGAGATATTAATTTTCATCAACACGGTCAACCCCTACTTATAATTTACAATTCTTGAGCTGTAACACCTGAAGATGGATTGAGACAAGGCAGTGACATAACTCATGTGATGAATATTTAAAGTAACGCACAATATCCCTCTTCCTGATGTTCCCTTATGTCACCCGGAGAGCTTTTGATGTGGAAACCAGAAGACCACATCCTTCTTCCAACCGTAATGCCACTGCTTTTATTTCCCCAGCTACAAGACACTCCAAGAATCCATTTTTACTGGTCTGTGTGTTTCAGTCTGACATCAAAGTACATATTCATTAGAGCCATTGTGAGCTGGATGAATGACTGAGGTGAAATAGATGATACTACTATAACTACTACTAATAGGCCTGTCACGATAATTACAATATCAGCTTATCATTTAATATGGTGTCTGGAACAATATATTTTGGGGCTGGATATTTGTCGTGTGTACAATTTATTTGTAAAACCGGGGAGATTTGGGGTGTTTTTGATGTAATGCAATAATATCTGAGCTGTAGAAGGTCGAATAAATACCGTAACTATTAGTATTAAGTATTGTTTCATTCTGCTATTTACTTGTTGCAGCTCAGGCCTTTTAATGATACTGTATTTAAAATAGGCTTACAGGGAATTATCTTGCATTATATATGATATTTTATTAATGACATGAAGTAGTTTCAATACTATCCTTTATCACAGTGTGTCTCTGTAGTTATATATTGTGCTTCAAAATGTGTTACCGTGACAGGTCTAATTTCTGCAATTAGTACTATTGCATTAGTACTATTAGTCAATACCCAGTCCAGCATGGTTAAACTATATGTACTAATGAATGTACTAATGATAGGGATGCAACACTTAATCAGAATAATTGACTAGTAATTGCAGTTTTAATAATTAAAGGTGCACACTGTAATATTTCAAATGGAGGATCTGCTTTCTGCTTGTCTCCATGGAAATATTATTGCTTTGTCTAGAATGTTCCACAGTATACAGTCGATTAAACCTATCTGCTACAATTGAGACAAGTCCGTTACAGCACTACGCTCCGTTACAATTCAGATCTGTGGAGATTCGCCCCAATTCACAGATGGAATTATTGTATTTTGAGTAATAAAATGAATAAATGGATAAATGGATATGTTTAATGTCATACCATGGAAAAACATCTTCAATATTTTAGTTAGCTGTTCTTAAATTAAGGCGTTTGGAGACTACTTATCCATTTAAAATGAAGGATATTTGATAAACAGAAAATGATGTGCAATGCGTGGCAGATTTTTGCTCACTACCGCGCGAATAATTTCAGACTACTTGTGGTGCTTCTAAATTGACAGTGTCACTAATCACTTCATTGCATTATAGCATTTCAAATCTGTGCAGTACTGTGTGATTGATGCCTTTGCTAAGCAGTAGTGTAATAGGCAGGGTAATGTATAGCTCGCCATTCATTACTCCATTTTGCCGTGGGGCTTACTCTCAATAATGGCCAGCCGCTGTAAAGTGTGGCTTACTTGGCAACCTGTAGCAGATGAGAGAGAGTGGCCATGTTGCTGCCAGTGAGAAGCCAGTCCCAAATCATTAGTATTTGTTTCAACTGGCTGTGAAGGCGAGGTAGCATTACTTATTGCCTCTGTCCGTAGATAGCATTGACAATCTGTTCACTGTGCTACTGCAAAATCACACGGGTGCTTGATAAAACCAGGCCTGCAAGATAAACTGGAATAGTATCGAAATAACTGCTTGAATGGTTGCAGCAAATGACTAATGCTGCACTTAAGATTAAAATGTCTCTATAAACCTCAAGGTATTCTATTGTGTTGTGTATTAGGGCTACGCAATTAATCTAATCATAATTATGATTACTGCTCTTATTGATTACAAAAACTGTGTAATCAAGTAATCGGCACGAGTCACATGAACTATTAAGTGTAGAGAAGAGTTTATTTCTGTGAGATACGACACATTTTCTCTATAAGGAAATAGCAGTTTTAATTCAATTATGTTTTTTATTATTGCAATTATATTTGTTTTGAGTGCTTCCTGCTAACTGTAGTTTAGACCTAAAATATTCTATGAAATGCATGGGATTCTGAAAATAGCATCCTTATTTTAAAGGCGCACCGTGTAACTTTTCTAGTGGAGGGTCCAACACCTGCTTGTCTCCATGGAAATGTTATTGCTTTGTCTAGAATGTTCCACAGTATAGATTAAACCCATCTATCATGAGGGAGGCGAGCAGGTCACAGCACTACGCTACATTACAATTCAGATCTGTGGAGATCTATTCACAGGAGCAATTGTTGTACTTTTGAGTTTTATGGTAATAAATAAATGCTAGATTTATATGTTTAATGTCATAGCATGGAACGTTCCAGGAAAAGCAACAGCATCAGTGGACCTTAAAGGCATCAGCTGCAAATTTTACAGTCCCATATTCAGAAAAATAAATACTACTAGTATAAATGGTACTTACAGGAATTGCCATTCATCAAAAACCTGTAGGTAATGTTATTTTCAAAGTCTGTCATTCCCACATCATATCTTAGAACATCTTACTGTACGTTTTGTACATGCATGAAGGATGTATTGAATTGAGCGGGTACAGCATGGTTTGATCTGCTTTCTCTTTATTTTCCACAAGGATCCACAGTTACAGCAGAAGATGAAAAGATGCAGTCAGGCTTTCTGCTCATTTAACTCTGGCTTTACCCTTTGCTCTCACTGGGAATATGTGAACTTCCTGGCTGTAAAACGTAACAGCGTGGCCCATTATATTCATGATAGCACATAGTTACAGCAATGACAGCTTCCCTCTATTCCATCGCAACATTAGAGCTCAAAAATGGATGGTTGGGTGAGACTGTGGTGGGCAGGAGGTGGGGACGTGTCAGAGGAGTCTGGGGGAGGATTTAAGACGAAAGGTTTAATCAGTGCACAGATATGAGGCTAGTGCGATACTGTCACAAAGCACACTTTTCTCATCAGGAACGCTCATTGTTAATTGCAAGGTAAGTCATTCTCCAGGCCCCACTGTGTTATTTCCAATACGGCTGTCGTGAAACAATGCTGATTAAGGGAAGGGATGGATTGGTTCGCTGTACTGTGAAATAGGCATATGGAAAGATTGGATTTATGCTAGTTTTTATAAAGGCTAATTTTGAGATTGCACCTAAGTAATGGTAACTGGTCACATTTTTATACAGCGCTTTTCCATCGTTAAGGCACTCAAATCACTTTACATCAACGAGCCACTCACCCATTCACACACACACACTCACACTAATGTACACACACACTGCTGACGAAATGGGTTACGTGTCTTGCCCAAGGACACAATGACAACATTCATGTGTGGGAGCAGGAATCACACTGTCAACCTGTGGGTTAGTGAATCTGACTGCTCAGCCAATTTTAGTTTATATTGTTATATGAAAACGTGACCATTTACCATTTACCATCATCAAATTGTTGCTAGTTGAATCTACACAATTTTATCAGCAACACTTTTTGAACGCTGAAAATTTTACATATAGCAATCTACTTTATATAATATTTTAGCTGCTAGACTTTACTCCATTTGAATTATAGAGAATCACACTTAAAGGGCCCATTTTGTGCTATTTATTTGGAATGTGGTGTTTTGTTTCATTCACGTTTAATGCACCAACCCTGCATATTTAGGCTGAAAACACTCTGTTCCACCTTGTGATGTCATGCTCCACTGAGTTTTTAATCTCCATTCACTTTCACTAGAGTAATTTGGATGATTTTAGCTCTAGAATTGCCAATCTCCACTGAACTAAAGGTAAAAGGAGCTGTTAACCTGAAAACTCCCGCTTCATGACATCACAAGGTGCAACAGAGCAGTTTGAGCTTTGGAGATGTAGACAGATTAATAAAAAAGGGTTACGCAAATGTGTGAATGAAACATGGCTTAAAGCTCACATTAGTGTAGCATAATCTTGGACCTTGAGTCTAAGCGCCAACAACAACAAAGACGTGATTTAGTGGCAGTCAGAATAAAGTGTCTTCCAATATGGTAAATGGTCACATTTTCTGGCAGCTCTAACAATGATGTTTTTATGTCAAGAGTGGGGTTCAAACCAGCAAACACGCTACCAAGTGAGCTACTATCACCCGTGCAGAACCCACTGGAGTGCATTGGGTCAGTGTATGATGTTCTTTGCATTGGCTACCTTCAGTGTCAGTATCCTTGCCACAGGCTGCATTGAGCTGGGTCCATGTCATTGGCCCTGACCACACAGTAATTAGCTGTACATTTGCAGGGTAAACAGCACGTTGCACTGCTGCTGACAGAGTCCACTGGATTAGGGCTGTTAGGGTGATTTTGAGAACATTTTTTAATTTTTATGACAAATATTGTGATTAGATTTGTGATATATGTTTAATAAGTACACAACTTTGTAATAACATAGTAAACAAAAAAAAATCTATATATATCGATTAATTGCATGTATCGCCATATTGTGATAATATTATATTGTGAACCATGTATGGAGTATCATATCGACTTATGAGGGACCCTGTGATTCCCAGCCCTAACGACAGCCCTAATTTTAGATGTTCACATGGTTATAGAGGTCTAAACTACAGAACAAGATTATTCTATAAAAATTTGGTAATTTCACTCCATATAAAAAATGTAATTCTGTCTAAATATTTGTTGATTTGATAATTGCACAAACTCAAATTTAGATTTTGATTAGATTACAGTTCATTGTGCAGCCCCACTCTGTTTATGTGTTTGTGAGAGTGGTTGAGACAGGGAGTGTGACAGGTATCTCCAGTAGATCCCTGGTTTAACAGTGGCTCTAACATGGGGCCTGTCTGTTTGCCTGTCACCTTACATTCTCATTCACTCAATAAATACCCATTAACTTCATTTAGATGTAAATTAGTCTGTTGCATCATCATTTTTGGAGAAGCCATTAGCGTATTTCATTGGGGACGAGTTGCCAGCGCTGTCTTTCATGAATTTATCTCGACATTTATTGTAAACTTGCTGCCATCCTGTGCGGCAGACGCCTGAGTTTTACGAGTGCAGTTCCTTTGGCAGAGCTGCAGTGGTGATATCAGCACATGCACTCCCAAACCCAACGCTTCCAAGGCAAATAAAACACAAATGGACACCAAACATTTCCAATTGTTCACTAATGACTGCTAATTCTTGTACTGGGGATTGTAAATGAATATGCAATTTAATAAGCTTAAATTCACACTAAAGGATGGCTACAGGTTATAAACACTGCCCAGTAATTCAGGAATACTGTTGGTTGAAAGGTTCCTTGGTGAGCTACTGTATTTGCAGATGCTCAAAGCTAAAGTATCGACATCAGTATGAGAACAAAAAAGCTGGATTGGTGCATCACTATTATCAAATTTGTATAACCGGTTTAATGTTTAATGCAGGGATCAGAAGGAAATAATAATCATATATATATAGTGTTAAATTGTAAGCTTCCTTCATTGAAAACCCCTAGATCTACTTGCTAAATTATACAAATTGTGGTTAGTTTAAAATAATCAGGTTTAAATACCTTCAAGAATTAAGCATGTTGTAATCAAAGGTCGAAAGTGTTCCTTGTAATTTAAGTGTAGGCCTATTAAATCAATTGTGCAGTTAAGATTAAATTTACATGCCAAACATGCTTTATGTAAAACAACACTGTTTCAATTGAATAATTGTTCAATTATAAAAGAAAAAACTCCAAATCACCACATTTAGCAAATAGTCATTTTGGGGGCAATAAAAAGCTCTTTAACAGTCAACTGGTTGATTCATGAAACAGTTGTTCAAGCTACAAATCCCAGTTCCCACTCATTTACTCCAAACAATAGTTCATCTCAAAATTCTTATTAAAGCAACATTTCAATTTTGCTACAACCCCAAACAATAACTGCCACGTCTTTTGATAATGAATCAAACATGAAAGTCACAGAAACTACACAGTACATCTGTCATTAGCTTTAGCCACAACAGCCATTTTTACATCTTCTTTTACATCCTCTGTCTGAATATTCCTCTCGGCGTTTTGACTTTGCCGGTCTGAAGCCTCCTGCCTGTTTACGCCTGGGCGGGCCCATCCATTTTACACTGTCCCTTGCCTCCTGGCCTCTTCAGGAGATTGATGCTGATGAAGAAGATGGGTGGAGCTATGACAGCTTAATTCACATTATGCATCCTTGAGTTGTAGCAGCTTATATATACGAACAAAAGAGATATCCTAATGAAAAGCACTAAAACCCTACCTGCTGTCACTCCAGGCAGCCAAATCTACATAAATACTCCGTCTATCACATGATTAGCTGTGGTGCACAAGCAAACAGCAGACAGCAGGTTTCAGCTTATGGCAAGGAAGAGGAAACGTAAAGATGAAAGATTTTACTGAAAAGAACAGCGCTGCCTGCCTTACTTCATTACTGCACACATTCAGTGTACAGTAATGAAGTAGAATATTAATCACATGCATGAATAGTACAAGCCAAAACAGAAGCTTTATCAACATTTACCATCAGCTTCATACATCATTTATGTTGTTGAGAAAATTCGAATGCACCTAGAAACATCTTAAATTCAATGTCCAAACTTTAAAAATGTATCTCTTTTCATATATTTTATTTTAAGATTTTTTTGGTTCATGTTAGGGTTGTAAGACTAATTAAAGTCAAACCAATATTGCAATTTGAATGAATGCAGTTAGCAAAGGCTACAGTTTTTGAAGTACCTTTATTTCATCCACAATTAACAGCATATCCTGTCTTAATCTGTAGAAGAAAGATGCTAAAGTAGTAGTTTAGATCTGCACAAACATGTCCTGAAATGCGATTCTTGTTTTAGTTTGTCCCGTTCCTATTTGTCTTTTTGTCAATTCTTCTGGACGCTTTTAAAATGTGAGCTTTGAACAGAATCCTATTATTAAAACATAAATTCCAAATCTAATTGCAATGCTTGTCAGAAAAATTGCAATGAGATATTTTTCTTAAATTATTCAGCCCAAGTTCATACGCAGTCCTGATTAGCATATGTCTGGTTATCTTGGTCCACCAAACTCTCTACTGACTCTCTACTGGTGCGCAGTGAAAAGCTCCAGGAGTGGGACTACGGCCCTATAGTGCTCGTCTGTATCTGGGTGGTACTGGAGACACTTATGGCTCAATGAATGTAGAATAGAGCTCCAGCAGAAGACATCAATAGCCGGGAGCCGTTTGTTTGAGCTAACCCTTAAATTAGATCCACACTCTTCCACAGTGCTACTACAGGCAATGTTAGTTCTTAGAGTACACAAAGCGATAAGTGGAAACACATTTAAAGCTACATTATACAAAGCTTGTTTCCTTGAACTCACAGCTGTCAAATTCAAATTGATGCGAAAAAGTATACAATAATGTTCTGCGTATGAGAGGATTTAGATCTTACAGGCGATTCATCAAAGTAACAGCTGACTTTATATTACACAAAATGGATCTCCGTAGTTTTAAGCCATGTTATAATGTGTGCTGGAGTTTGTTGTGTTTCATTCACACAAGTTTGACTAATCCTTTATTATTAGTCTGTCTACATCGCCAAAGCTTAAAATGCTCTGTTCCACTTGGTGATGTCATGAAGCGGCAGTTTTCAAATCAAGAGCTCGCTTTTACCTTTTATTCAGAAGAGATGGGCAATTCCAGAGCTGAAATCATCCAAATGATTCTAGTGAAGGCGTGTGGAGTTTAAAAACACAGTGGAGCACTTCCTGTATTACCACATGACATCACAAGGTGGAACTGAGTGTTTTCTGTTTGAGAGAACTCCCAGTGTGTTTGTGATGAGTAAACCTTATAACATAGATCAGAAAATAGCATCATTTGGGCTGTTTAAAATGTATTTATCACATCCTGCTTTGTCTAACAACTATAAGTCACATATTTTGACACAATCGTTTTTATTTACAATTTATAGCTTTAACGATAATTAGCTCTAACATCTGCACTACAACAAAAACAGAAGACCCAACTATATGCAGTATCTTGAAGGTGTATAATTGCTTTGTCTGGGATGTTCCATGGTCTGTCATTAAACATACTTATCTCCATGGAGACGAGCAGGTGGCATCCCTGATCCAAGTTACAGGACAGATGTTATTGAAAACATCCCCGGCAGATAGTCAGACCTGCTGTTGACCGTTCCTGTGCAGATTAAACGTTTACGCAGGCAAACTAAAACTAGAATATGTAAGTTTTCTCTAATACTAATCCAAATGTGAATTGTCCCATTAAATATTCAACATTTTAGTGAGTGTCTAAATTTCAGGAGACCGTATTTGCATAATTACGGCTAAAAAGGGGATGCATTTTTAATTTCAGGCCACAGTGAATGCATTAAGAAGGAGTATCATATCAATCATCTGGAGAAAGTGGAACAGTGTCTGACAAGCAAAATTTATAATTCATGCCCCAGTGATTATCGTCACAGAGGGCTGCCATTTTACAGCTCCTCTGAACAAGACAGGTCCAAGTCTCTCTGTCTCTGTCTCTGCGATTTAGTATTGGCAATTACAACGCCCAGAAGCGAGTGAATGCCTCCTTTTGATGCATTTACTGACCTCTTAAATAGGGCTTAAAAAAAAGACCTTCAGAAACACTAAGATTGTGATTAGATTTACAATTTATGCAAGATTCACATTTTACATCATCCAGAATAAAATATATAAATATATATATATATATATATATATATATATATATATATATATATATATATATATATATATATATATATATATATATATATATATATATATATATATAAAGCAACAAATACAAGAATCACATTGAAATTGCAATTTTGATTTTTGTTTGCTCATCGAAAACATACTTTCAGTTGTGTTTTGTTTCATTCACTCATATTTAACACACAAACCCTATATATTTTAGGCTGAGTTCTTCTCTCAAACAGAAAACACTCAGTTCCACCTTGTGATGTCATGTGGTAATACAGGAAGTGCTCCACTGTGTTTTTAAACTCCATACACCTTCACTAGAATCATCTGGATGATTTCAGCCCTGAAATGGTCAATCTCTACTGAACAAAAACTAAAAGGTAGCTGTTAACTTGAAAACTACCAGTTCATGACATCACAAGGTGGAACAGAGCATTTTGAGCCTTAGAGATGTATACAGACTAATAAGAAAGGATTACTCAAACATATAAATGAAACAAAACACAACTCCGGGTATGTTTTTGATAAGGTAATACCATTATAACATAGTTTAAACCTTACAGGAATCAGTTTGTTTAATATAGGATCTTTAATACATCTCAACAGACAAGTAGCAGAATAATAACATGAATAATTTGCATAACCACAAAAATATTGACTCAGAATTGCTCAACCTTGCCAAGACAAAGATGCCCGCTCAATGAAATGAATTATTAAAGTTTCCCATGTGAGCAAAATATGAGTAACTCTTCTTCTTCTTCTACACGTGAACCCACTCTAGGAGCATAGACGCTTTCAGGAAATCTATTAATCTGAAAATGTGCAGAGGCAGAGCAAAAAATATCAAATAACTCACGTCAAAGCCAATGTATACTGTTTGGATATACTGCTGACAATTTATTTGGAGTAACTAAGCTGACATGGTCTCGCTCCATAGCAAGAAATGGGTGTCACTGAAGTCATGGAGCAATGTAGTACAGTACAGTGTTACCATGGAGACATCAGAGCTTCAGACAGTTATCAACATACTTTTGTATTTGTGGTTTAATGAGCATGTCAGATACCATGTAATTGCTCATCTAGCGTGACAAAAAATCAGACACAGAATATATGCGCACAAAAGCTGTTGACTTTTCAATTAAAGTTCGAATTAAAAGTCAACGTGTGTAGGTTTTAGACAGCTATTCAAAAATAAGGATAGAAACCTGAAATGGATAAGAGTATGCAAAAAGCTGCTTCTAGTTGAGGAGTAAAAGCTTTAAAGGTGCACTATGTAACTTTTCTGGTGGAAGGCCTGATACCTGCTTATCTTGTTGGAGATACTAAATAAAGCCTTACCTTACCCATACTTAGGCTGTAAAGTTCCAGAGTATAGTAAATCTATCACCTCGTCTCACCACATCTCCATGGAGACAAGCAGAAGATGTCACCGGGCCTAGTTATAGGTCAGATCTGTGGAGAGGCTAGTCTGCTCACAATAAGAATGGATGTTTCGTAGGGTATTTTTAGCAATAAAAACATCAGCAACTGAACAAAGCTGGATAGATCAATTTAAAGGTGCATAACAGAGTCCGTCTCCATGGAAATGTTGTCTAGAATGTTCCAGAGTATAGGTTAAACCTATCTATCACAAGGGAGACAAGGAGGTTACAGCACTGCGCTACATTACAATTCAGATCTGTGGAGAGTCGCTCCTGTTCACAGAAGGAATGATTGTATTTTTGAGCAATGGAAACACCCGTAATCAATAAATGCTACATACGCTTAATGTCATACCATGGAACATTCCAGGGAAAGCAGTTACATCTCCATGGATACAAGCAGGAGCCAGACCTCTCAGCAGATAAGTTACATAGTACATCTTTAACAGCTGACTCACAAAGCTTCTTAATTTGACTTTATTTTAAGAATGACTTTGCTGGCTGCTTGTGACCTCCTTTTGGCTTGATTTAGACCATTGGCAATTAGTGCACCTAATCTAACCAAAATCACTTTGCAGACTCCTTTTTAGCTGGTAATGGTGTGTTTAAGCTGGCAGGTTTCACAGTGTCAACGGATCATAATAACTCTCTGTGTGGAGTTAATGAAGAGGATCCAATATATTTTTTTCAGTCTACTGCAGAGGAAGTTATATTTTAATGAAAGAGAGTTTGACATTTTTCCCTTAACCGTAAACATGTAAGAAATGGAGCATGAATTGTTGTACCAATTAGTGTATGAATCGTAAATGTGTATTTGAAGTGAAAATGTGCAAAGAGCAGATGCCTTTTTTGTAAATAGAAACAAAGCTGTACTGTTTAACGTATAGTTTAAGTCTGAAATGTGCTTCCTGTTAGCCACAGTAAAGTGCTGTGTTTAATTAGTGATTATATATGATTACCAGACAAAATAAGAGACAGAGGCTTTTTACCCTTTTGTTTTGCTTTCTTTACTTCTCTCTCAATTACAAAGCTAGCCTACTCTTCAAATGCAAAAATACCTTGTTGCATATATAGCATCCTCATTAGGAACATGTATCGGACTATAATAAATCAAGGTTGAATAAATGACACAGAAGTAGTACCTCATAAATAGTAGAACCTTGTAAATGGCGGGTTGTGTGCTCCCCTGCATTTTCACAGTTGTTATAATTACCCCTAATTATGCCAGTATATTGTGTATCCATTGTGGAGTACTGGTGAATGGGGTTGTTGTAAGTGTGGAAAAATCAGATATTAAAACTGGTATTGATACTAAAACAAGTACTGAAACTAGGTGCTCATTTGAGGAGGTATGGAAACAAAAAAGTCACATTCACAGGACAAAAATGAACCTTTCCTGATTAGCTTTAGAATGAAAAGTATAAGACAACATAAAACGATTATATAAAAGAAAGTACTACTATTTAATGCTGATAATGTGTGTATTTATTATTGCCGTGGTATATATTTTGAAATCGGTATCGAGTCTATTCCCATATTGAAATCGAGTTTAAAATTTTAGTATTGTGACAACACTAGGGCTGGGAATCACAGGGTCCCTCACGGCTCAATACGATACCCGATACATGGCTCACAATATGATATTGTCACAATATATGTGATAATGATGCTGATAGTTTTTAAGAAGCAAATACATTTCAGCAACAATATTTCTTTGTTTAACATCACTACATCATATGAAATCCATCTATTTTAACCATCAAAACAGTGAATATGTTAAGTGTATTGCGTAAACAAGTTTCTTTCCACTAAATAAGCAATAAAATTATAGTGTGGTCACACAGAAAAATTTGCTTAAAGATACCAAAAAAACAACAACTCTTGGCTGTATGTTGATAGAGCAGCTCATGATGATACTGTATCACTAAATTTAATAACACAATTGACATTTATATATTTTTGCACATCCCTAGACTGCACTACTTGTGGAGATATGGTCATATACTGTATGTACCAGTTTGCTATGTTTTTACTGTCACACAATCACCCTGCTCTCATTTGACCTAATGCTTTCTAAACCTGTTATGAGTTACATATTTAGCAGCTGCTCCATCAACATGAAGAATGGTCGACTATATTTTCTCTCCCCAGTGCCTTTCATTCCTATAGCAGCCTTGTCCCCCATTTTTTCCTGTGACGTCGCCTTCCCCTCTTTGAAGCTGCCATGTTTTTGGTTATCGTCACAGAGACAAATGAGGGAGACAAAGCCCGAGGGTGCGCGTCCTCTCATCATCGGCGCTCCTCCATCTACGCCCTGCTATCCTCCGCCCCTCTGTCTTCCTGAGTGACAGCTGGCAGCCGGTAGGGTACAGCGGGCAGTGCCAACCGGAGCGCGCCCATCTCGCCAAGCACAAAACACTCATTTGAGTCTGACTCATTGGGGCTTAAACTCACTCCATCACTTAATGCTCATTTTTCATTGGTAGCACATTATGCACTGGGGCTGATTAATCACAATTGAATCAAAATCACAATTTGAATGGACGCAGGATAGTATCTGTGATAAATATTGATCATAGTTTTACATTAATCAAGGGACAGTTTATAGAAAAAAGTGTAGAGAAGAAAAGCGCAAAAGTGATAACAACAGGAAGTGATGAGCCCAAAACTGGAATATCTCTTTCTCCTTCCTTTAGAACAGTGGTTCTTAACCTGGGTTTGATCGAACCCCAGGGGTTCGGTGAGTCAATCTCAGGGGTTCGGCAGGGGTCAGACACACATCCAGCTCATGTGATTCGTGTCGCCCCCTTTGGCCGTTATTGGCTGCAGGAAATTTTGTGTGCGCAATAGTTGTGATTGTCGTGATGGTGTCATGTAATTTCTTTTTTAATATTTTCCCTTCATACTAACTATGTCAAGCAAAAAAAAAAGGTAACGTACCCTGTTATTGCTAAGAAAGCTCTGGAGAGTTTCATACCATTTGTTACAACATATCTTTGCGAGCAATTGTTTTCGAGGATGCTGGACATAAAAACAAAGAAAAGGAACAGACTTTGTCGTGAAAATGGCATGAGAGTGACACTTGCCAAGCTGAAGCCGTGCATTTCTGAACTGGTCTCTAAAAGGCAACAGCAGAAGTCACACTGATTTTTAGTAAATAATTCATTATTATGTTCTTGTTTTTGTGTGAAAACCATGTTTTGATGGTTTTGTTTTTTGAACACAGTGGTGTTGATGCATAGTTCATTTTGTGCACCAATAAAATATATATACCTATGTTTTGAATTTGAAAAAAAAAAACATTTTATTTTTCCAGTTAAGGGTTCGGTGAATGCGCATATGAAACTAGTGGGGTTCAGTACCTCCAACAAGGTTAAGAATCACTGCTTTAGAATCATGCCAGATTGAGAATTTAAGTGCTTACAATATTTTTTATATGCACAGGCTTTTGGCTAATTTATTTATTTTATTTCTGTGTGAAGCACTTTGTAATACTTGTTTATAAAAATGCAAAATATATAAAGTGTATTATTATTATCATTATACTGAAAATCCAAAATGCAGGGACAATTGTCGCATGCAAGGAGCAAATTCACTGGCAGGTTAAAGGGACAGTTTGGAATTTTGGACATGGAGCCTCATTTCCTAGTGAGCCAGAGTGTTGGAGACTTTAAAAAAAAATTCCAACCAATCCTTGTATTTGGAGAAGTTGCTGGTGCTAGGCTAGCATATGTCAATGGCCATAATTGGTCTGCCACTAAAAACAGTCTTACCCACTCCACAGTGCACCCGAGGCAAAACTATTATAACTCCAGACTGTCAATGTGAATGTCTGTGCGGATAGAATTTCAGAAGTAAAACCAACCTTGCATTTGAAGGATTTATATCTGAGCAGCAGCAGCGAGTTGTACTTCCTGATAGAAAGCTTGGAAACGGTGGACTGATATATGAGAAAATAGTCCCTCAACATGCGACAATTCATGTACTGCAAGGTTAGTTTTATTTTTTACACATTATTCTATCAACACATATATTTACACCGACAGTCTGGCGTTATAATAATTTTGCCTCGGTGCTTTCTGGAGTGGGTAAGACTGTTTTTGGTGGCAGGACAACTATGCCCATTGACATGTACTAGCCTAGCACCAGCAGCCTCGGGAAATATGACTGGATGGAAGATTTTAAAAAGTGTCTCCATACGTCTCCAAGACTGTGGCTCAATAGGAAATGAGGCCCTATGCCCAAAATTCTGAACTGTCCATTTAAACCTTCATTTAGCAAAATAAACGTGCTGGAATTTAATTTTTATTTGCTTCATAATCATAACTATTGTGCAATTAAGACAAGGGTTGGGCCTTGTTAACATCATCGTTGCTAGGTAACAGTTATGGAATTACCTCTTTGTCTGTCACATTTGATGACCAACAAGGAAATAAAATTATAAACTTAACCAAAATAAAAAAAAATAAATAAAAAAATAAAATATAAATACATGAAGAAAAAAAAGACATCTGAAATACAACTTGGCCCTGTGGTGTCACCTGCTGTGTAATCCCATACTGTGGAACATTCCAAACAATATTTCCATGGAGATAAGCTCCACCAGAAAAATGACACAGTGCACCTTTAAACTCACCCTATCACTTCCTGGTTATTTTGTGCATGCTCTAAACACATGCAGCAGCAGATTAAAAACTGGCCGCTGCCCTCAGAGATTTGTGGTCATTAAAATGTGCAACAGCGGTGCGCAGAAGGGCAGTAAATGAATGAATAAATGAAACTGGAGGGATGAGCCCGAGGAGAGGCCGTACAGCACAGCACATAAAACTAGGCATGTGAAGCAGCGTGCAGGAGGCTCGCTGATTAGAGGAGAATTATTAAAACTTGCCATAAAATTCAAGGAGCTTTCAAGGCACAAGAGGTTTATGAAAGTATTAGATATCAGTTGTGATTATTGATAATTTTACTACAGATATGCTACATTTACAATACATGCAAGGGTGGTGTGTAGTTTTTTGTTTTACAAATGAGTATTTGGACCTCTCTAGGATCCTGAATAATAATAAGTTTGAAGAATAAGGTCAGTGTTTAAATAGTAAACCTTTGTAAACATTATTGGCTTGTATTAGCAGTGGGAGTGGAAGATATCAAGAATGAATATCTATATTTTTTGCAGTTTCTTGAAAACAGTATCCACGTATTATGCCTTTAAATGTATTGGTTGAGGTGAAATATAAATTACAGTAAAATATTCGACACCCCAGAAATATCACTTTATACCCTTATTTTGAAGTTTAGAAGATTTGAGATTTTAGTGTTATTTTCAGAAAAACAGTGAAATTACACTGCATAGTTTTGATGTAAGCGCTCTGGGCTGCTCCATCTGTGCGCACCACTAACTAATTTTTTCATTTAATGTTTAATGCAGCATTAACATTTTTAACAATACAGACAACTAGATATTCAAATCCACAATATTCACATTATCATAATTTCTTTTGATAATCTGCCCATCCACCTTCAACTGGCAAACCAAAATATTACTGTGTGGTGTTAGAGTGCCATTACTTATGAGAGTTTTTATAAAAAAGAATGGTAACCAAAATTTTACTTGCTCCAACATGCTTTGTCACATATGAAAATATCTGTAATTCATATCAATTTGTGAACATAATAGTTTAGTACTTATTCACTGAAAACTGTCAGTCCTTTTAAAAACATGCTTTAAAATTCATTGGCAGACTTGCTCCATGTTATGAGTCACAGTGACACAATTTGTCTTTCAAACATTACTTTTTCACCAGCTTTTGGAGCATGGAAAGACTGTTTAACCAGCTTTACCCAGCCTCATCGTAGCTCAATTTCCATGTCGTATTTATAACAATAGAGATATTTTTCAGATTAATTATAATTTCTTTCTGAGCACAGATGAAAACGGTGGTGATATTTGGGATTTGGTTTCTTCTGCGGTTTTCCAAATGGCTTTTTTTACATCTCGGGGCACCGTATTAATTAGCTGTTGTTTCTGTGGTCATGTCTCTGGTTTCACCTTTTTAAAAATACCCCGACTGCTCTGAAAAGGGGTGTGCACTTTGACTTTCAAAGCTTTTCCACGAGTCAAGAGTGAATGTAATGACTTTGCGCTATGCGAAGAGCACCTTTTATATACAAAGCATGGAGCCGTCCTGCGTCTCCAATACTCCATGTACGCTCCTCTTCCTTAGCCTGATTCAGACTGATGAATGCAGTGGAAGGCACAGCTGCGTCACTGTGCTTTTGCTAATATTTCACTCTTTTTTTTATAGGGCTGCACAATGTATCGCAAACAAATTGAAAATGCAATTTGAGTTGGTGTAATTACTAAATCGGCTGTGATTATTTAGATGATAGAATGTCCTCTGCAAAGAACAAAATATCCTGTCTTTTTATAGAAAACTGCTTTGCACCCTTTATTTACGCCAGATTACAGTGACTGAAAGTGTGGTGGGGTATGTACTTAAAGTGGGGTACTCGCAGTTTGCCTGTTACACCACCTCCCTGAAAACTGCTCCAGACCGTTGTGATGTCAAACCAAGATAGACTTCTTATGGATCCTTTTCACAGACCCACTCCTCACCTGGACCCGCACTCCTCAAAGGGGGTCAGAGGTCAGTGTGTCAGGACACAGATGAGTTCAAATGTGATCCCTGAACAGAATACTACATTTGAAACATAATCTACTCACAATCTCAATAAATGTCAGAAAATTTGGATTAAGTGGTATTCCATCTCTACTAATGGACACAATTTTGTTACTATTTTTTGTGATAATGTTAATATTACTGAAATACACTGAACTGATACGGAAAACTCTGGCATTATGATCTAGAGTTTACATGTGTCTAATTAGTAACTGTGATTATCAGCCAAAAATAAGAGATAGGAGACCGTTCATTAATATACATAGTCCCTTTAAATAAATTTGTCGCCAAAGCCTGATCCCGTCAGATCTCAGAAGCTAAACATGGTCGGGCCAATTGCAAAAACTGTCTTAGGTAAGGCACTTCACACACATTGCCTAGTAAGTGGTGTGTGTGTGAGTGATGGTGGTGGTCTGAGGCGCAGATCGGCAGCCTGCCTTCTGTCAGTCTGTCCCAGGGCATCTGTGGCTACAGAAGAGGCTTATGGGGTGTGGAGTGAATGAATAATGCTCTGTGAAGCATCTTTGAGTGTCCAGAAAAGCGCTATATAAAACTGATGCATTGTTATTATTATAAATAAATAAATCTAAATCAAATGTAGTTTTTGTACCATTTCCTTTCATTCACTCTCCTCCATTTAGTTCAGTGAGCTATAGCCTATATATTCAAATGCAGTGAATATCTTATTTTAAGATGTCCTTCTGAGAATAACTGGTGCTTTAGTTTACCTTGCAAACCCACTATTATAATTAGACTTAATACTATTTAAGTCATTATTTTGTGCATCTATAATTGAATACTGGTAAATGATTAGAACTGATTCAGACTCAAGACTGTTGAAGGCGCAGCTGCCTGACTGTGCTTTTGGTAAACTTTCTTTATACTTCTTTCTTTATACTTTCTTTATGCTTCTTTATTTGCCCCTTTTTGCAGATGGATTTGGTTCTAAACTGGAAACGACATCTGGGTCAGGGTCTGGGGCTGAGCGCTGAAAATCACAGGATCTGATTAGAGTAAAACATGGACAAATTTTATCGTAATTCATAAAGGTGAAGAGGTCAACAGCAGTAAAGAAATCAATTACAGACGCAAAATTACAAAAAGCAAAGCAAAACAAGATGTCTGTGTGCTGGCGTGTACAGTCAATATCTTATGTGTAAGCTGGGATTAGATATCCTACACAGTGGCGGGATAATACAAGAATTCATAAGAGACAAGGAAATCGAAAAGGACCAGACTCAGACATAACCTTGGGGGATAAAACAAGACGGCCACTAATGAAAAAGCACCATACAAGATTTGTTGTTTGTGCATTGATGAGATAAGACAGACCAAGAACTCTCAGGTTTCTGAAAAACAACATATACAGGAAATGCTCTCCTATGAACAATGATTTAATTTCACTAAAAACTGAATTTGAACAACAGAACGTCAAAATGTATGTTCACTCAAGTACTTCCATCAATCTCACTAATTGAAAAGAAACATTTGCTCGAGTTTTGATTGTATTAACAAAGACTGGTGGGAGGTCAAAGTTCAAGATCAAGATGACCTCGTGTTGACCTTAGTTGTTGTTAATGTCATACACGGCTTAAGGCAATTTCATTACATCTGACGCAAATGCTCAGATTTAAAGCGTTTTTACCTGGTCACTGTGGGGTTATGGTCAAAGGAGTGAACCCGGGGAATCCAGATTGAAAAGAGCAGAGGCCAAAGGTCACTGTGGCCTCTGGAAAAAGGGAAAATTGTGCTGGGCCTGTGCTACCATCCAGAAAGATTTTTAAATTGCTAGTATTTTTTCCCCCATGTTACAAAGTTGTTTTCTTTATAGGCATGTCACAATAATTGCTATATCGACTTATATTGTTCAGTTAGAGATTGATGGAACAATATAATTTGAGGGTCAGTATTCATCATGTGCCTTTTATTTGCCCTAGTGGGAAACTGTTGTTATCTAATGTAGTACAATGAGATTTGAGCTGTGTAAGAAGACATATTGTGCTTGCTATTTAGTTATAATTTATGATAGCCTTGGATCATTCTGTTGTAATTTGGACATTTTGGGCAATTTAAATGCAAGATGACATCGCCAGAAACATAATCTCAACAAAGATCTGTGAAGTTGTGCAAATGACACTGTACTGCAGATCTCATTTCATTTGTACAAATTGGAATCCGACTGAAATAAGTGTGAAATAAGTAATAGCAGTGGGTGTGTCCCCGTGGAGGTGAAAATGGGGTTGATCAAAGCAATGATGTCTTGAATGCAGGAGCACAAAGAGTACTTACACATGCATGAATCACTCCAAATACAACTTCGAGAGGGTGCATGAGAACAATTTTAATATGGTTAAAAGCTCTAAAAAGTCAATTTTGCAGAATAGGTCCTTTTAAAAGATTAAATAATAACTTGGTTCATTATTCCGGCTCAAGCGACACCAGGCTATTTCTGTGCTTGAATTGTAACTTGAAAGCGTCCTTTAAGTTTGATGATACTTCTGAAAATTGAGATATATTTTATAACTATTGTAACTAACCTTGCCAGAGGTTTAGATGTATTTTTTACTTTGTTGTAGGACTGGGTGATGCGGTGTAAAAGATCATTATTTCATCCCAGCGAGGAGCTATTTTGGTCAAATCATCATATCGTGATTCTGGCTATGCTCAAACTCAGAAACTTTCCCTTTTCTGATTGTTTAATCTCTGTTAATGCTCTGAGTGAGTGAAAGATGGATATAACCAATCACAATGAAGCATGAACTTTCAGAAGATTATTTTATTTACATCAAACAGGATGGGATATGCTGGTATGGTTATAAACATATCCATCTTGCATTTACTCAATAACATGGGTTTTTATTGACATCCTGTGGAACATTTCAGGTAACAACTCTATGGAGTGCAGCTGTGACGGGCCCTCCACTAGAAAAGTTACGCAGTGCACCTTTAATACATCAAAACAAAAGATAAATCTGCGCCTTTAATTTAGTCTGAATCAAAGCCTTGACTGTGAATTTACAAGTGTCCAGTGTCTGACATCACTGACTCCGCCCCCTGGTCATTTAAGCTCCACTTAGGTTTCAGTGGTCATTGGGAATCCTTTTTACGAGCCCACTGATCAATCTGTCCTGTAATTCAATCTGCCGCTCAATCATGTTTAAATGAATTATTCACCGGTCTGCACAGAAAGCTCCGAGAGGCACTGCATGGCCATTAAACTGCCCCATCAAAACAGTTTAGAGGTAAAAAAGAAAAACATATTACGTGGTAGAAATTGTTTTTAACTCTGTGATGATTTGATCTGTGGTCCAGGTTTGGTCGAGACAAATAGATTTTCATTATTCGCATACAAAAGAACAATATTTACACACCTTTATTATTATTACTTTTTGTGATTTGCAATTGGAAATATCACAAAAATAATAATTCTACTGTGAAAACGGTTGCCTCTTCATAAATATGACTTGCAACTTGTCCTGGTGACTTCACTTTATACTTCTTTGAGATAAATCCATAAACTATATAAAGAAGTGGACTAAGGGTATGACGTCACCCATAGCGTTCGCTCCAGTCAAATGAAGCTCGCCGAGGCTAGCGGTTATAGGAGCAAATTCGGAGTTGAGTTCTACTTTAGGATTAGGAATTTATTTATGGACAAAACAGCAAAGTAAAAACACCAGGATCGTGTAGAGCAGGTTAATATGAACATTTTAAGACCAAAATGACGAGGCTCACTACAGCAGATACAAAGAGAGGGGAGACAATTTTTCAATGTAAAGTCATTTGGAACCAGAGTCAGTGGAGCCAGAAGTGCCCCCGTGAAGACTAGCAGGTTAGCTATGTCCATTAATATATACAGTCTGTGGATAAATCTTATGCCGTACTGTGAACACATTCTAGGCAAAGCAACATCTCAATAGGGCCAATCAAGTGGTGGAGACTTAACCAGAACAGTTACATAGCGCATCTTTAATTTGAAAGATTTTATGTAAAAACTACAATAAGTCACTTGTGGTGCCACTGAACAGCTTGTCCTGTAAATCCCTCAAAGCCGGTCCCTGTTCAGTTTTTTTCTTAACAAGAGAATACATATTGTGCTGTGCTTAAACAAAGATAATATTACATTGTGCAACATTTGAAGTGAGGATTGTCAGAAAATAATACATGGAGTTGAAGCGTCACTATCATCTTTTACACACATTTCCTACTTCACTCATTGAAAGAATGACTTTGTTTGTGGTGCTGAAGTGGGTCTATTCAAATTTCAAGCCGGAATAGTCTTCAAAGCTGTGAAAAAACTTAAATATTATTATTAGAAAAATGGCATTTACATCTTAATTAACACATAATGCCCCAGTCAATTCAAGGTCAGGCTTGTACCACTGCAAAAAATAGGCTTTTTTTTTTTCTTTTCTTTTGTGAGGGTGTCAGAACTAATATTATTTGCACACAGCGTTCCATTGTTTTTGGGGACATTACACTGACTTACATTCATTTCTATAGACCCTATAATCTCACTACTTGCCTAATTTTACCATAAATCGTTACCTTAAATGTGCACCGTGTAACTTTCTGGTGCCATCTATACAAGTCTCTATGGAGATGTTATTGTATTGCACAGACTCTTTAACAGTATGGCAATAAACTTCTATCTTCATGGAAAAAAGCAGATGACAAGACCAGACCAAGTTAGAGGTCAGGTGTTTTTTTGTTTTTTTTTTCAATAAAATCACCTGTATTTGAATAAATGTTAGATAGACAGATAAATAGATAGATGTACAGATGTAATGCCACACTGTAAAACATTCCAGGCAAAGAAATACTATCTCAGGTATAGCAGACCCCCACCTGAACAGTTACACATGGGCACCTTTGACTTATATTAATCTATATCCAAACTTTAATTCAGTTTGTTGATTTAATAATAAAAAAATAACATTATGGGGATCTTATTTTTGCCCCCATACGCGAGACAGGTGCATGTGGTGTGAGTGTGTGTACAAATTTTAGTCCCTACAATGTGTTAAATACCCGCCCACACATATTGACATGCAATCCTGACTAATTCATAGCACTGAATTATTCATTGGACAATTTACATCAAGCAATTTACCTAGTTGTCTAAAAATCGTATAGTTATGTGTCAAGGACAGACTCAATTTTAGTGTGATTTATCAGAACACAGACAGACTTAAACCATTCAGAAAATACAACAAAGCAATTATAAAAACATTTTGACCGTACAATTTCTCATAAACTGCCTTCAAAAGCACGATCTTGTCAGTTGTGTCGAAGATGCATATTGTAGTTGTGTGTAGACAACCTTGGGAGCATTTGTCTTATTATTTCGAGTCTGTGCGTCACTGAAGCAGGTGAAAATGATATTTTTCCTGTGTGTCACTCAGGCTGATGACTGTAATTTCTCTGAGCAGCACCCATTAATAATTTGCCAAATAAAAAACTTCCATTACGTCTGTTGGGAAAAGGAAGCAGCAGCTCTGGTTGGTGAGATTACATGTGGCCAGGCCAAGGTGCAGTAATGATCAGTACTCCCCCCACACACTCACACACACTCACACACACTCGCACACACTCAGGTGGGTTTCCAAGCTTTTTGGCGACATTACTTTGACTGACATTGCCGGACAGTCCAGAATAATATCTGTGTATGTTTTTCATACAGATGGATATCAGTCTAGTCACCACTGCCTCCGTTGTGTCTCGAACCAGAACCAAACATGTTTTTGCAGATTTTTTTTTTTTTGTTCTTTCAGTTTCATATGTGGAATGAAGGAGCTCAATGGTCACTTTGGTCATTGGTCATAATTTACAAATAAAATCTAATAGCGCTCACCTCAGAAATGAGTGCTTTGCTCATTGATTCTGCTGAAATCTGCAGTGTTTTTCAGTCCCTTGTGATATATATTTTTCTTTTTTTTCTTTTATGTCTTCATAAGCAGACATATTTCTTTTAATGCATGTCCCTGAAATGCTAATTCACCTGTCAATCAAGCCCATCTGAACTCTGGGATATTCACCTTTGACCAGGCTTACATCTTTATAAAATGCTGAAGTAGACTGATCCTAACTTTAACCTCAGTTATAGTTTTAGTAACTTAAGTCTTTAAGCTATATTTTAACCTATATTTCAGTCTAATAATTTAAGAAAAGGATAACATGATTTACATAAGGCTGGGCATTAATAGAATTTTAATCAAAATCGCGGTTAAGTTATGTCTAATCGTCAGTGGAGCTTGGATCTACTATCAATCCTCTGTCAGTAAAACAAGTGGAGCAATGTTCAGATTTTGAAAGGCTAAATTTGACTTTGTTTTGGATGGCAGTGATTTAAAATCATTTTTATTCATAAAATCAATACCAAAAAGCCAATTTGATTTTGTTGTTAAAAAGAAAATGATTCATTGTTTTACCATATTATACAGCCCTAGATTTACATCATAGGGACTTGCTTTACGTCCCCATAAGGCAGCTAGGTCTCTATGATGTGTGCTGCGTATACAGATTTGAGTCCCCGCAATGTGCTAAAGACACGGCCACACACTCGCACACCCAGGACGCAGATGGGCAGGTTTAAACCCCGTTATCTGCCCCCCGCCGCTCTCCGCCTTTGTGCTTGGCGAAATGAAGTGCGATGATCAATTGCGCTGAAAATTTCTCTGAAGGTTTCAAATGGAGCTCTGTGGCCTTGGACCGGCCTACTGAATTTTTAAACTTGTGCAGAAAAAAGAAAAATGGATGGCCTTTTCTATGCTAGCGCCCCGAGCATGTTTGGTTGTTAATACTGCCAACACTGAATATTGCAAAAGGCTGTTAAATATAAAAAAGATGCTATAGTACAGATGATAAATTATGTGAGTTCAGGGAAATTGCTTAACATTGTTTGTGCCACCCACTGGCATTGGGCCCACTGGTTTTGTCAGTGTTTATCTTCTAATCTTCTTATCTTCTAATCTTTATTTCTTTGAAGTTATTTTACTCCCATGTACCTTTTTGTACACAACTGAACCAAGGCAATAGCACAATTTGTACACACAGTAATTTAAAGTGCTTTACAGAAAAAAATTAAATAAAAAAATCACAATACAAACAAACCAAAACACATATAATCATCATAACCTTAATATTAAAATAGAAGAGTGCAGAATAAAAACCTTTCAATCATATGCACAGCTAAACAGAATGTCTTTGAGCCTGGATTTAAACATTGTCAAAGTAGAGGCCTGTCTAGCTAGTGTTACCAGTTTGCCAGTGTTGTCTGCGATTGAAGAAATATCCCGCTGATTTTACAAATTTCAAGGTGAAGGTGAAACTTTTATAGAGGATGCTATCTGCTTTCTTTGCCTAGAATGTTCCACAGATGGCTTTAAACTTACCTATCGCCGTGAAGGCAGGCAGGTCAAGCCAAGTTACAGGTCAGATCTGTGGAGAGGCAACCCCACTGATTGCAAGAATACGTATTTTTCAAGATATTTGTGCAGATTCAAATAACTGCAATTGATTAGATGCAATATAGTAGTATATTTAATGTTATACTTTGGAACATTCCCGGCAAAGCAATAACATCTCCATGGAGACAAGCAGGTGAGGTACACTTGCCAGAAAGCTTATGTAGTGCACCTTTATAGACAAACTTTATTGTTGTTTTTACTTAGCTTTGCTTTACTCTTTCACAAAACATTAACATGAATGTGTAATATTGGTAAGTGCGCTATTGGCGAGTGTCTATAAGAAGGTGATGTTCCCAGTGTCCCAGATTTTGTGCAAATTCAAAACTACTTGGCTGAAAATCTTTCATATACTGTATTCCTCAGATAATACTTTAGTTTAGGAACCACATATTCAATGTAAACTAAGTGGTAATTGATATTTAGTAGTTAGTAGTTAGGGTTTAATCGATTATGAGTTATTGTGTTTATAAAGCACTTATTAAAATGAAGATAATAGTTAAAATAATTAACAATAATGTGTGAACAGTGATAAAGAGTAATAATGAAAAATAAATAGTTTAATAGTATAATTAAAGATGCATTATATAACTTTTCTGTTGGAGGTCTGCCAGTATGGAGATATTATTGTTTTATCAGTAATATCTCACAGTATAGCATTAACCTTGTCTGTCTTACATTTTTTCAATTACATGTGTGTTTATGGTTTAAAATACCTTCAAAACATGTGTAGTTACCAAGGTCGCTTCTCAACAAATCTGATTTGAAACTTGGGCTGGTAGTGCCGCCTTCTTGACTCCATGGAGATAAAGAGCTTTAATGCTGCACTGTGGAACAATCATAGACTATATAAAGAAGTGGACTAAGTAAGTGTGACGTCATCCATAGTGCTCAACTCTAGTCAAATGAAGCTCACGAGACTAGCAGTTATAGGAGCGAGTTTGGAGCCAAGTTCATATTAGGAATAGGTTTATTTATGAAAAAATAGTGAAATAAAAACACCAGGATCATCTAGAGTGGGTTAATATGAACAGTTTAAGACCAAGAGACCGGGGGTGATGTTTTCTCAATACAAAGAATTAAATGCACCTTACTTACAACTACTTAGCATGCCCATTACGACTTCATGGGGTCCTGAAAGTAAACATGATAAACAAAAACAGTATCAACATATTAACAGACAATTCTCTTATAAAATACTTAGGTTGACGTCATGCATTATTTGAAATGGTCGACGTCTCTCTTCTGCCAATGAAAGCGGATCTTTTGATCCCTTTTGTTACTTTCCTCATATGCTCTTTTACAATCTCTATCCGGCGGTAACATGGATCAATTCCAGCGAACACTCTGGGAGAATAAAAGGATAGATTGCAGATTAAAACAAAATGTCGGGAAAACATAAAAAAATCTTGACATTGAAGTTATTGGTTTCTAGGGAGGGTTTACGACTTGGAGCCAAAGAGGAGACAAAGGCAGCTAATCTGACTGAGAAGACTAAAATGTACCATATAGCTAACGAAGTATTTTATGGTGGTCAATGGACTGGGGTCTGCCATATGCGCTCATGTGTACTTTTGAGTGGGGGTTTGTTTGTAGGTGGGGGTGATGATAGTGCTGCTATGAAGGAGAGAAGTCTTTCAAGGGAGAGTGAGCAGGCGCATCAGGAGGGGAGGCAAAAGCTGTTATAGATTTAGCGGGAGTGCCAAGAATAAAGAGGAACCTCACAACACACAAAGGCAATGGGGGAAAGGTAAATTCTTTTTATTACCATATTAAAAGTGCTACCCGCTGCTCCAGGCACAAATGTGGTCTTCAGGTAAGGCTAGATGGAGGGATACTGGAAAATGTAATAAGATCCGTGTTCCTCGACAGCTAAAAATATGTTTCTTTGCTTCTGTAAAAGAAATTGCGCCATGTTGAGGTCTAAAGGTTGGTTAGAGTCACTGTTGCAGTTTAGAGGAGGGCAGCGGTGTTTTTATTCAGTGCACAGGGAATGTCACTGCTGATGTATGACTGAGCTGCGATGGTGTGGGTGCTCAGTGTGTTCGCAGGCAAGGGCTTTAAAGGAGCTCTGATAACGCAAAGATTGATCGAATAAATCAATAAATAAACACAGATAGACATTTTTCGTGCAGTGGAAAAATTCGAGAACAAATAAGGTATACATACTGAGAATACAACAAAAACTAAATGGATATAAATACTAAGATTGATTCTAAAACATTAGAAAGAGCACTAGTTCATTTTAAACAATTTGCAATGGTCCAAACTCATGCCTATTCTTCACTTCGTGGTTTATGGACGATTAAAATGCTTTATAATTAGATGCAGAAGGCACACAATAGTCTTATTCTGAACCTAGTTGCTTTTACTTGGGCTAGACAAATTTTACTTATTGCATGAAAAATGGGTACAACTCTCATAAAAATATAAGAATTGTATATTACTGTAGACTGTGTGTATATAAGTACTTGCACAATTGTGGAAGAAAGTAAATCATATGTAATTTTTTGAAAGACAGAGAGACAAAAAAAGTGTTTGCATCTCTGCTTTAATATAGGTCAGAGTACCAGTAAAAACAACAAACTGAACAATTAGAATCAATCTGAGCAATCAAATCTGTCCATGTAACATTTTTCTGCCCTAGTCATGTCTGGATTTTCTCCTTCTCCATTTACCTTTGCAAGATATGTCATTGTCTAAAGGCCATACTATTTTTATTTTATTTATAACTTTTATTTTTCAAGTCAAGTCAATGCCGGTTTACATTTATAACCCGAATGTGACTATGGACACAAATCCTTTCTAGATTAACTTTCTTGCATTTTAATAAATTCAGTCTAAATAAATGTCATGTACCTGCATTTCATATTTAAGTCATTTTAAACAGTATTGTTAGTGTTTATGTGAATGACAATACAACAAAATGTGATTTTGTTATCCCAATATTTCCTCATGACAAAGGAGAGAATTCTAATTGTCAACTGGGCAAAGTCTATTTAGTAGAAGACGTTTCACAGCTCAGCCAAGCTGTTTCTTCAGTTCTGAAATGAATTACTCTGAAATGAAACGCCAGAGTGGACCTCAGTCTGCCGTACATCTCCACCTAAAACCCACAGGCCACTCGCTTGAGGACAGGGAGGTACAGATATTGGCCAGAGTGAAGAATTGGTTTGAGAGGGGAGTTAAAGAGCCATCTTTGTTAAAAAAAGAAAACCCTTCTTTAAACCAAAATGGAGGGCTCAGACACCATCTGTCTCCTATTTATAACTCCATCCTCAAACCTAAATCAAAACTACTTAAGAAAACAATAGGTGTAGCCAGGTCAGGCCCAGAGGTGTGAAAACACCCCTTATGGCCCTGTATGATTCTGCTAATATGACCCCACAGTCAGGGTAATTTCAATAGGCCTAGCTAACAACAGAAACTGTAAACAAGTTGGTTAGTTAGTTTCAGAGTAATTCATGATATCTAACTCCTCCCCCCTGACAGATAGATTTAAAGCAGTGTCCTCCAGCATTTTGACCAGAACTGAAGGAGCAGCTCTGGAGCTGCGAAATGCAAATAAACTTTGCCCAGTAGACAATTTGAATTCTCTCCTTTACCATGGACACTACCTCGATGACTGAGGGATTTTACACATACATGTTCTCATGTTTAGACTAGGGAGGCCACTGCAGTCTGTTCTATTAATGGAAAACACTGCAACCCCAATCTGATCAGTTCTAGTCATTGAGTTCTGTATTCGTTTAGTTGTTGTGATGAAGTCTGAATTTGCAAATGAGTGCATGATGTTAACAGATGGTCATCAAAATGTAGCCAGTGGAGAGTTAGTGATTAGACAGTGTGATGTGAGCAGTTGGTGACGCTGTTCTCCGCGGAGGTGCCATTAAAAGACTCTGAAGACGAGTCCACGGATAGATTATGTCATTAACGCTCAAACACAAGCGTAACACAAGGAACCCACAGACGAAATGTGATCTCTGTGTTGTTGGTGCTTTGAGTCCGAGTGGATTACTGAGTTCACACCTGTCTCAACAAATCGCTGTAAGAGGCAGACTGTACCAGACTGTACAGGCTGCGTGTTTGTTACAATAGAGAACACTTTAACATAAATGGTGATCTAATACATGAGTCATCAGTGATACAATTTGGGCCCTAAACATAGCAGGAACATACAAGGAACAGGGAACATATTGTTAATACATATATATATATATATATATATATATATATATATATATATATATATATATATATATATATATATATATATATATATATATATATATATATATATATATAATCATATGTACTTGCAAAATATATGATTTGTCTCCATAAAGATGCTATTGATTTGCCTTGAATGTTTCACCATATGGCATTAAACTGTCTAGATCAGAGGTTTTCAACTGATGAGGTGTGCCTCCCCTGGGGGGCGCCTAAGAGTCACTGGGGAGGTGCGACACACATGCAAAAAAAAAAAAGAAAAAAAATAACGGCCCACATCTATACACATCTGCAGCAGTATTGATATTGGTAATTGTGCGTGCATACATTAGCTGTAAAGTGCAAAAAAATTTAAGAAATACGATCAAGATTATTTAAAGTTCAGTTCCACCCGGTCGGGTTCCGAGACTGCAGCTCTGCCACAACATCATTTAACCAACAGGAGCAGCTCTGGTTCAGGCCGGGCTCAGATCAGCTGGAGCGGGGAGTGGTTTGGTGCCTTGGCCTGAGAAACACTTTCCCTGGGAAGAACCAGTGTGCAGAGGACGAGCTGCTCAGAATACGCTTAAGTCCTCTACAGCCCTCGAGCACAGAGGACCGGAGCAACTCGCCCGGATCTATATTCCACTGCACATTCTTGCTTTTCCCACACAGAACCATCACACAGAGAACGGCACGGACCCGCTCAGACCCAGTCCACTGTGCACTGATCTTGCTTGGCCCCATCTGGAACCAGCACATGGAGGACAGAGCCTCCGGGCCTATCTGACCAACACACTTGGAGGACTGCACAAGACCAAGGAACAGACCCCCCATTCCAGGTCCAGGGAACAGCGGTAGCACTTAATATAAGGCCCAGACATGTGCCGATTTCAGCCATCAGATGTTGTCAGCGGGAGTTTTGTCACCAATTGCAAAAGTTAAGCATGTTCTGTTGATTTGGATAGGCCCACTGATGTTCAGTGATGTTAGAAGCAGCCTCAGTTATGCCTGCATGAAGTTGGAAATTATTTGGTGTTGCAAAAATCGTTTATGAATGCACTTTTAAAAAAAAAAAAAAAAAAAATGAAAATAACAAAAAATATTATGAGTTGTTATTGAAACTCATTGCCAAAAACACAAAAGAGGCATTTACTTTAAAGGCCTGTGTGGGTTGAGGGCAGGCGGATTTTGGGGAAGGGGTGGCTCGGCTGTCTTTACCTACTGTAAGGGGAGGCTCACCTTCAAAGCAGATGATGCTAAGTGGGAAAAGCTGGACCTAGGGTTGCGTTTTTTGCCTGAAAATAAAATTTATGATTTATATATATATATATATCCGAGCCAAGATCCTGTGGGACTTCCAAATACAGATTGACAGAATGGTGATAGTGAACCAACCAGACATAGTGGTTCAGGATAAGCAACAGAACAAAGCCTTGGTGGTGGACATTGCAATACCGACCGATGGCAATGTCAGGAAAAAGGAACACGAGAAACTAGAGAAATACCAGGGGCTCAAGGAGGAGCTGGAGAGGGCCTGGAAGGTAAAGGCATCAGTGGTGTCTGTGGTGATCGGAGAACTTGGGGCCATGACCCCTGGATGAGTGGTTGCATCTCAGGCCAGAAAAGTGCAGTACTGCGAACAGCAATGATACTGCGCAGAACTCTCAAGCTCCCAGGCCTCTGGTAGAGGACCCGAGCTGAGAGAGACCAGCCACCGTGGAAGGTGAGAAACAACACTTTTACTTTTTATATATATGCTCTGCTCTGCTCTACTAAAAACTGCTGAATTTCTCTGTTTTTCTCTGAGGCACAAACACACACAAAGAGCACAGCCTTTGTTGTATTTCCAATGCCCACAAGTGGGGTAAATGAAATTGATTTTTGTTCCAAACAAATAGTTTTAGTATCAATTACCTAATCATCGATACTTCTGACAAACTTGGATAAATGTGAATTTAATTTCTGATCAGATTTGAATGTGTTTACAAATAGCATCTCTCTTCTTTGGGGACACTGCTCTTCTTATCCCTCTTTCCTGGCTCTGCGCCCTCTTCCTCTTGCATCATATCATTTTATGCTTGACTTTCTTTTCCTATTACCTCCAGTACAGACAGTATGGCGGCCCACGGGACATGTCAACACGCTGGGCTATTAAATTATTAGCACTCGTTTATTATTAACTGAGCTAGCATATACGACAACTGACTGTAACCTTTTAATATGCATCCGGCGTGACTGTTCCCAAATGGTGTTAACAGGACAATGTGGGTTTCCATTAATGTTGGTGCACAGATGTGGCATAAACAGGGACACGATGGGACATGCAGCGCTTTAATAATCCGAGTTGTGGGTCAGCAGCATATGGGTGTTCACAGCCAGCACAGTGTGAAGCAGCCCATGTGTAGGAGAAGTGTTAAACGCCATGACGATCACTGGAAGAATACTAAAGTGGTTGTGAGGAATATACTTAAAGGTGCACTGTGTAACTTGTTGGTTAGGAGTATGTCACTGCTTGTTTCTATGGATATGCCATTGCTCTGGCTGGAATGTTCCACAGTATGATATTAAACAGCTCTACTTTACATTTATTCAATTACAGGTGGTTTTATAGGTCAAAAGTACCTAGAAAAACAGACATTCAGACTGTGATTGGGGTTGCCTCTCCACAGAGCTGACCTGTAGCTTGGTCTGGTGTAGATATTGGGTTTTTGAAGGCACTTGAACAAAAATTCAGAAGGCATAATGCGGTCCACAGGAAGATCTTTATTCTTGGTTTGAGTAGCACAGGCCTCGAATCAGCTGGTCCTAAACCCCGTCTCTGAACCAGCACATTGCAGAAGTCCCCTTATATAGCTGGACTCAGACATTACATCGCTTGCTGACATGTTATAGATCCCATAAGGTTGAACTTACACATGACATTTTTAAAATAGCAACAACTACAAACAACATCCTAAACAATGATCATTTTCAACCAAAATTTAGGCAAAAATCTGTGTCCTTTTCTAGCTGAGGGTCAGTCACTATCTTCTTTCCATGGAGATGTTGCCTGGAACATCCACAGTATAAGTGGTATTACACTTATTTATCTCTATAGGGCCAAGTTACATGCCAGATCTGCGGAGAGGCGAGCCCATTCACAGTAAGAATGCAAGTTTTTAAGTCAATAAAAACATGTTATTGAGTAAATGCAAGATGGATACCTTTAATGTCATACCGGGATATTCCAGATAAAGCAACAACATCTCCATGGAGACTCTCCACCTGAAAAGTTACACAGTGCACCTTTAAAGTTTTACCTCTGGAGTTTGGGTTTGATCATTGTCTTGCAGCTACAATCTCTGCCATGCTCAACTTTATAATTTATTGCAAATCTTAAGCCTATACACATTTCATTTAGTCCCCTCTCTCCTTTTTTGCAGACAATCTTTTGATGGCACCAGTGCATGTGTGAGTTAAAACTAACTTTCTTATAAAGATCAATGAGGTCTTATCTTTAACCTTATTTTTTGTTGACTTCTCTTCTCCATTGTCACGGTTTATCAAGGTTTCCATCTGCGTTGTGACACAATAGAATTTCTTATTCAGTTTCTCTTGCCCTGTTCCTAAAAATAGTCTGTATTTTACTGTTGAGACTCCTGTTGTTTCTGAGACAGTTTCATAATAGTTACTAAACATGACTCAAGGCCTGTTCTTGTTCTGTTTCTGGTTAATTTGATGAGTTCATGAAGTTTCTTTTAATAATGCTTCAGTTGCAGTGTATAAGATATCTGTAGTGATTTCCCTCTGCAGCAGTGAGCTTCGATTGACACGGCCTGTTGGATCAGATGGGCAATGCTATTTTATTTCTGTCTTCTTTTAGTCCAGTTTCGCTTCGGGCCAAAGGAACAATGTCCACTCAGCTGAGTGTTTGAGGCTAACCATCACGCAAGGCTTTTTTTCAATCCAAGCTCAGAATTTGGTAAAGGTTCACTGAAGCGCTAGACCAGTGAGCCGTGTGTCCTGTTGAAGAACACAAATAAACAGCAGCAAAGAGGGGAATTTAAAGTGTATATGAGAGATTTTCATGTTTTTCTACTTATGGCCATGTTTGGGGGGTTAGTACTGTGGTAAATGTATATCATAGTTCTTCATAGCTCTGTCATGATAACAAATTTTAAAGCACAATATATTGCTTAAGAAAATAAAAGATAATATTTAAACTACTTTATAAAAGGCACGACCTACAACAAATAAATAGCAGTAATACCAATAATTAGTTTTATTCTACCTTCTAAAACTCAAATCTTGTGTAAAAAATAAAAAAAAAATCTTCCCACTATTGTAAAGAAATTGCTCACATGATAAATACTGAGCCCCAAAACATATTCTTCCAGCTTTCATATAAGGAACAAAAAATCAATATAGTAATCATCATGACAGGCCTAGTTCAACATCAATTTAGTGACAGTTTGTGAAGATTTAAAAAAAAAAAAGTAGTAGTTTAACCAAATAAAGATGCTATCAGGTTATTCTTATTAGCCAAATCATGACTATAGTGCAATTTAGACAAACCGTGTCCCCTTCAACCTCATAGACTGCATAAAGAAATGGACTAAGGAAGTGTAGCATTGGGCTCCTGTCAAATAAAGCTCACGATGTTATAGGAGCGAATTTAGAGCCAGGTCCATATTAGCAATAGGAATTTATTTGCATACAAAATAGCAAAATAAAAACAGCAGGATCATGTACAATGGGTTAATACAAACATTTTATCAAAATGACAAGGGTCACTCCAGCAGTTACAGAGAGAGGGGCAACAATTTTTAAATGTAAAATCAATTGGAAACCGAGTCCAATGAGCCGAAAGCACACCCATGTACACTTCCTATTTGGTACGCATTAGCTAGCAGGTTAGCTATGTCCTTTATATATACAAATAACCTTATGGTTGCTAGGTAACAGTTATAAAATTACCTCTATGTATGTCTCCTGCCTATACCCAGCCAGGAAATAAAATTAACTTCACCAAATTGATCAAACTAGGAAAAACAAGCCAATATTTTCAATCAAATCTGCTATATAATTACTTTGTTGACTGCATTTTAGTGAAATGAGTAGTCAAACCTGTCATATGCCCTTTTTAAATGGTGGTAACACACTGGGAGCTCTGTACAAGGCTCAAAATGTGTTGCTAATGCGGTCATCTTGACATGAGTCATCTGCGAGCATTGTTTTTTTTTTTTTTTTTTTTGGTAAATACCCTCTCTATTCTTATCCAGCCTAATTTGCACACTCACACAATCTGACTTGGTTTAGACCAGGCTGTTGACCTTGTCCCTCTTTCCACTTTGTTCGATGGAGAGATAGCGACTAAACTGCGGAAACAGTGAAGGAGGATAGAGAAAGAGAAAGAGAGCGAGGGAGGGGGAAGGAAAAAGGCAGTGAACTGTCCAGCACTTAAATTGCCTGTTTATTTCCAGTGGTTGCATCAATTACACAAATACAAACCAATGTGTGTGAGGCTGGTTGCTATACAGAACAATTAAGCGAGCGATACATAGGAGATTTTTATGCCGCTGTGTGCATTTTTAGTCCCAGGCATTTTTTTTTTTTTTTCTTTTCTGTAACCAGGAAGAATAGGACTTACTGATTGTGACCTATTCAGCAATCAGTGCATACATGGAGCCTCCATCCTGTTTCTCATTCTTTCCTTTCCTCTTTTTACCCTTGGCATGGAGGATTAATTAAAGGGTTAAGCATGTTCAATAGAAGTATAAAATTAAAATACTAAAGTAGGATCTGGATAATGAGATAATGAAAATGAATGAGCCGTTTTTCAAATGCAAAACATGCACCATAGCTTTGTAATTCTGTTGCAGTTTTTATTTATTTTTAATTGAGATCATTTGTATTTTATGCACAACAGCAGAAAGGAGGAGGCATGAAGTGAAGTAGCTGGAGATTTGTGGCGTTTTACATAATGGATTCACTGTTTGCAAGTACTTCTCTGGATAAATAGTTTGGTTTGCGACTTGTGTGTGCACTTTGGATCAGATATATGAGCAGATCATAGAAATGAGAGCGACTGCTGTAGATATAGTGTACACAGGTTTGTTAGTTCGATGCAGCACCCCTTTTAGTTGACTAATCGCTGCAACATGTCTTTAGTCAATCAAAAATATCTACCCCTCTGTCTTGGGCGGACATTGGCTCTGCAGGCTGGTTTAGTCCTGGTTCAGTCCTGGTTCAGTTCTGGTTCAGTCTTGGTTCAGTCCTCTTTCAGTTGTGGTTTAGTCCTGATTCAGTCCTGGTTCAGTCCTGGTTTAGTCCGGGTTCAGTTCTGGTTCTGTCCTGTTTTAGTCCTAGTTCGGTCCTGGTTCAGTCCTGATTTAGTTTTGGTTCAATCCTGGTTCAGTTCTGGTTCAGTCCTGGTTTAGTTCTGGTTCGGTCCTGGTTCAGTCCTGATTTAGTTTTGGTTCAATCCTGGTTCAGTCCTGGTTCAGTCCTGGTTCAGTCCTGGTTCAGCCCTGGTTCAGTTCTGGTTCAGTCCTGATTCAGCCCTGGTTCAGTCCCGGTTTAGACCTGGTTTAGTCTGTAGTAGATCTTTCCTTCACTGTAGTTTTATCTTTTCCCCACTGGGTTTATTGGAGTCTTTCTTTGCCAAGAATAGGCCTGTCACAGTAACACATTTTGAAGCACGTATATTGCTACACAGATATAAAGTGATAAAGGATAATACACAACAACAATAATGCAGGACAACCCCAGTGAAACCATTTTTAAATAGACAGTATCATTCAAAAGGCCTGAGCTGCAACAAATAAACAGCAGAATAAACCAATAATTAGCCATTGAAGTTAGTTATTCAACCCTCTACAGCTCAAATTTTATTGTATTACATCAAAAATACCCCCAAAAGACCCAAAGTATATTGTAGGAGCCGGTCGATATAGTAAATATCATGACAGGCCTAGTCGGGCAGGAGGGTCTAAAGACAGAATGCACAGGGACAGTTATCATTTACTTGTTTTGGTGAATGTTGGTATGCCTGTTAGTCTTTTACTGCTTCATTATTTGATTTTCTAACTTTTTGTGGGTTAAATCTACAATTTTGTGAACCCCTGCGAGGCGACTGCTGTTATGATTGTGGACTGAACAAAAATAAACTGATCTGAATACAGCCTTATTTTTTTTACTGTGGAGCTCCAACTACATTTTTATGACAAAAATTGAAAGAGACATTTAATTCATTTTTTATCCTGCCAGCACTTTCTTGGGTATAATTTTAGTTTTTTACCATTGGTCACCACCTACTAAGAGGTAAAAGATGTGGGAACATGAATACCGGTATAGTGTGTTTTATTTGTGACGATTATTGTTTGTGACCACAAGCTGTGCTTCTAGTGAATTCTTATTTTCTAAATAAATAACGCAATTTAATTTCTTTCACTGCTTTCATGCTGGTTGCTAAGTAACATGTTGGTTTCTTTTGCCACCGTGTAACTAGGGCTGCACATTTAATCCTAAATCGAATCAAAATGGCAATTTCAATTGGAGAATTATCAAAGGCTGTGATTATTTGGTTTATATGGTGTCCTCTGCAAAGACTAAAGTATCCTGTCTTTTTATAGAGAAATCTATAGTTTAGAACATAGCAGTACTAGTTGGCTACCTGTAGTAAAAACCTGTTCAAATAGGTTCTGAAATTCATGCTGCTTTAATTTATTCATGCTTCAAATTTGTGCTGTTTTTAGTTCATAGTTGTGGGTTTCTACTGGCAACATGTTACCAGTACCACATTGTGTTATGAGAAATAAGTACAAGTTTGACGTATGATCCCTGAGTATTTCTACTTGTCACCTTTTGTCCCTGATGAAAAACTGGACTAAAATAGGTATTGTGCATGTAGACGTGTGTCCTGCTATGTGCGTGGGGCGTGAGGGTGGTCATCCGGTCTCTGGCCTGACATCAGCAGCCTCTCCGGGGGAAAGAGGGCGTGTCCCTGACAGGCTGCAGTGATTAGTGGAGCTCAGCGGGCAAGAATTTATCAGACTCAGCCGAGGCCGTGAACCATTTCAGACCACAACTCTGCAATTTGTCACCACATGTGTCACAAACAGCCCCGGTGCACACATCTCCCCCATGCACAACACACACTAGCATTAGCCACACACACTAGCATGCACAACACACACTAGTTTGCATAACCAGTGGGAAGGATACTTTGAAAATGTATTTAGTTACAGAATACTGAATACCTGCATTAAAATGTAGTTTGTAGCGTATTCTGAGTACTACATTCTGAATACTTAGTTGCATCTAATTTACAATGTAAACACAGGATTAAAAAACGCTTTATAGCCTATTTATTTCACTGTTTGTTATGCATTTATATATCACTGATCAGAGAAGGATGTGGTGTTGTCATGATGCTAAAATTCCAAACTTAATTTCAGTATTAAGGAGTAGACTCAATACCCAGTACCATTTCTAATACCACGATGATAATTAAAAACAACACTCTTTTTTCAGACAATAGAATGTGATTTTCCACATTAAATCATAGTGCTTTCTTTTTTATGTGGCCTTATAGTGATCCCTTTCATTCAGGTAGGCTCTATAACAGCATTACACACACGCATACATCTGCACTGTGCCTTTAAATGGATGCTTATATAAGGCCAGGGACGTGACATATATCACCAGACCAGAGACATCAGACATCAGAGACAGGTGAAAATGTGAAAAGACGTGACTATAGCTCGCTTTACACACAATTTATGACTTTTCTATTAGCTGTTAACAGTCCAGTGGGTAGGAAAAGGGAAGCTTTTTGTGAGTATAACAAATCACAAGCGTTGCATTTTTATCTTGACAAATGAGCGGTGTGAGAACCATAACAAACGTAAACAAAATAAATGGAGATATTGCCCAGTATAGACACTTCTGAATGCAATATTATACAGCAATACTGATATTTTTCATTATTTTGCCTCCTGCATTAACATTTGAGAGAAGGCTGAAATATGAACTGATAAACTAATACAAGTATCCCATGCATTTTTGTAAAGGTCTAAATTACAGTTTTTTTTCTACAAAGAGACAGAATATTTTGTTCTTTGCAGGGGACATTCTATTACCTAAATAATTCCAGCATTTGTGATTTGATAAAACTGGACTAGTGTTTGTCAAATTGTGGTACATTTACCCCTCTAGGAGTACGCAGAATTTCAGCAGTTTGAGTTTTTAATTTTAGAGACAAAGCTATGGTTTAGTCATTTTTAAACCCAGTTTAGTCTAATTAGCTTCTGGTAGTATTCAGAAAGCCTATTATTAACTGAGATGGTATTTGTGGTGAAATGATTAAGGAACATTGTACTAGTCTTTGCCATTCAAGCTGACCAATATAGTTTTGGTCGTAGTCTCTGGGCAACATTCTTCACCACTGCAAAATCAGTTTAGCGTTGTTTAAAGGTGCACTATGTAACTTTTCTGGTACAATGCATCTAGTTGTGTCCATGGAGATATGCTAGAGAGACTGCTTTCCCTGGAAGGTACCACAGTATAGCATTAAACTCACTTACAATTTAATTATAGGTGTTTTTACAATAAAACAACACCATAAAAAAATACATTCTACTAAGAGAGCTCACCTCTCCACAAACTTGTAACTTGGTTTGGTGCTTGTCTCTGTGGAAACAGATAAGTTTAATAAGTGAAAAAATCCAAGCAAAGCAACAACATCTCCATAGTTATAGAGTGCACCTTTACAAAAATTGACATTTCAAAAAGCGCTTTAACACTAAATGACAGGGGTACATTGATAATAAAGACAATTATTAGCTGCTGCGTTATTAAGAAACCACCGCCTTCAGAAAATGTCAGAGTAAATCCTGGTGTTATAACTTGTTTTAAGTCTAATCAAAGCCCCAAACAGCCAATCGGATGGAGCCAACTAATTACAGTCGGAGGCATGGACCATGAAAATGCCTTATGACAGATTTAGTGCTGCCCTGTGTCCCTGGAGGATATAACACACTTTGAGGGAACAATTCATGTGTGGATATCTTCTAATAAGGGCTGTATGTGCGGCCTATCACTGTGCGCTCTCAGTGGAAGCCTCTTGTTTTGTTTCCTCAGCTCTTTTCCAGCTTTGTTTACTTCACTCATTCACTCAATCCACAACATAAATACCATGTTATTCTGTTGCTTGGTTTTAAACTATTCAGCACTTGCCAATACAAAGGTAAATGCTCATAGCTAATTCAAAATAACACACAATAGAAATCATAGTTTGAGTTTTTGAGCAATTAAGTCACAAAGGCTGCAATTATTCAGATATTAGAATGTACTCTGCGAAGAACAAAATATAAAGTTGTTTACCTCTAAGATATTCGGAAATTCAGGATTCTTGTATTAATCAGTTTCAGTCTTATCTCAACTGTTAAGGGTTTTACAATGAGCCTGATCTGAATTATTTTATTTGCAAATCTAATCACAATCACAATACTTGTCAGAAAAATATTAATTTTTTTCCCACAAAATTGAACAGCTCTACCTTATGTGACATTTTTAGCAATAATTTAGTAACACAACTTATGCAGGTGCTGGAGGTGGCTTTCACTAGCTTTGCTTCATAGACTGTAAGTAGGCACTGTTCCCTGCGTTTGACCCATCCCTTAGGGCCACTGGGACAGGCTGTCTGCAGAAGTGGGTGACAGCTGGGCACCCAGGGACCCTACTCCAGGTTTTGAGGTCAGGAGTACCTTGCAGCTGCATAATTCTGTATGTGCCATTGCTGAAAAGGAAAACAAACTACCAGGAGAAAAGCTAACAAAGAGAACATGCAACGGTGTTTTGACGAGCTTAGGGAGTTAAACTAACACACTCTAGTGGCCAAAATGACACTTAACATAATGTACAGTACACTAGTATATAAAATGGATTCTAGGTTTGAATGGAGGAGGACATTCTACTGTCTAAATAATTGCGACCTTTATGATTTGATAATATATACTGGACTTTATTATCATTTTGGTAAGAGTCTCTGAGTAACATTCTCCACCACTGCAACATCAAGAGGTTTTGTGTCACTTAAAGGTGCACTACTCAACTTTTCTAATTGTCTCCATAGTGATGTTATTGCTTTGCCTAGAATGTTCCACAGTATGACATTTGAATATATCTATCAAACAATAATTTAATATCAGGTGTTTTTAGTGCTCAAAAAATACCATGAAATATAATGCTATCTTACTGAGAGTGCGCTTGCCTCTTCATAGATCTGACTTGTAACATGCCCTGTTGACGCCACCTGCTTGTCTCTATGTACGTATAACTTTAAAGGAATATTTAGAACATTTTAGGTGAAGCAATAGAAAATAACTGAAGACGATCATATCTAGAAAGTTACACAGTGCGTCTTTAAACGTACATAAATTGACATTTCAAAAAGCTCTTTAATAGTAAATGAGAGGGGCACATTGATTATAAAGACACTTATTAGCTGCTGTGTGATGAGGAAACTATTGTCATCAGAAAATGTCAGTGTAAATCCTAATGTTATAACTTCTTTTAAGCCCATTCAAAGCCCTGAACAGAAGTGGATGGAGGAGCTTAGGGAGTTGAATCAACACTCTCCTGTGGCCAAATGACACTTAAAGGTGCACTGCATAACATTTGTCGTGGAGAGTCCGCCACCTGATGTTGCCATGGAAATGTTATGGCTTTGTCTAGAATATTCCACAGTATAGATAAAATGTATCTATCAAAAGGGAGACAAGCAGGTTACAGAACTATGCTACATTACAGCTCAGATCTGTGGAGAGTTGCCCCATTCACAAGAGGAATTATTGTATTTTTGAGCAATAGAAACCCCAGTAATGAATAAATGCTAGATGGAAATCTTTAATGTCATACCACGGAACATCCAGGTAAAGCGATACACAATTTCATGGAGACAAGCAGGTGACCGACCCTCCACCAGAAAAGAAGGAACAAACTTTTAATTAACTATTGAAACATTTCTTTTTTCTGTGCTTGAAATGGTTTGAAACTTGAGGATTCTTCAACACTGTCCAGGTTTGAGCAGAGAATCTTCAAGATTGAATGAAACATCGTCTACCTTTGAAAGAAGCATGTGTTTACTCGCTTTGAATATATTTACCTCAACACTTCTGCTCAAAATAAATGTGGCTATTAGGATGAAAATGGAAAGTAGGGCTGCACTATCTGGACTGATATATCTCTGTATTATTTATACAGATGGATGTCTGTCTGGCCCCCATACCCTTCAGTTTATCTCAAATCTGACCAAACATGATCTTACATGACATAGTAGCTCATACATCACAAAATAATATAATGACAAAGAGCAAAAATATAAATGATAATAGTAAATTCAAAATAAGCAGCAAAAATAACAAGAGACTGGTGTCAAATAAGGCGTAATTATATAACTGTGTATGTACAAGTACAAAAGAAAAAAGAAATGTAATACAGATATATCTTTCAGCTATATACAAGACGACATAGTAACTGACATGACAGAAGGTTATCTATTTCTATTTTTTATTATCGTGCAATCTGATTTGGTTTTTTTTGGTGACGTGTGTGAAACAAAGGAGCTCATTGGTCGTCTGTAAATACAAACAAAATGGCATTCTGTCACCTCAGATTAACAGGGTTTACTGCTTTGCTCATTGATTCTGCTGAAATTTGTAATGATTTTCAGTCCCGTGTGAAATTTTTTCCTTTATTTTTAAGCAGCTGTATTTCTTCAGATACCTACTGACCTTGCATGTTCCTGATTGGCTGATCCACCTGTCAATCACTCCCATCTGAATTCTGGGAGACTCAACAGTGACCAGACTCACATCTTTGTAAAGTATTGCAAAAGCATGAATTCTGCACAACATACCGCTATCAAAATCGCATTTAAATAGATGCAATTATCAAATTAAAACAACAAAATTTTTTAGGTAACATCCTGTGTAAACTGCCAGATACTGAACAAAATACTGCTAATTTAGACCAAACAAAATTCAACCACTCCAGAAAAGCGAAAGTCATAAGAGGAAAAGTATAGTTAAAATCTTTATTTAAATGACCAAAGCCAACATGTTTCGCCCTGCTAATCTTGCAATTTTTAGATTTCAACATGTTCCGAAATGCTTAGTTTAGCCGTTTATATTTCAGTCGTTGCTCAGAAACATTCCTAAATCCAACCACAACAGCAATACTTGTCAGAAATATTACAATCATATTCTTTTTACAAACCCATGCAGCCCTAATGGATAGTTCAAAATGGCGTGTGGCGAATTGCACAGCCATAAGCCATAAAGAGGAGGTGCGAGGAGAACAGAGCAGAACAGAGCACAGGAGAGAGCCGGACCAATGGACTCAGAATGAAATTAGAGTGGACGAGTAGAGAAGGAGATAGTAAATTGAGCATCGAATACTGCATTACGCTGTCTCTTAATTAACCATATAAAAGCTTTCTTATTAGGACGGATGCGCCTCTCTGCTAATGAGGGGAGAGAGATGTGCACTTGTCACTGAAATGGGCCTCAAAGGAGCAAAAGGAATGGCAAAAAGACAAGAACAAGTGGAGGACAATGGAAACGCGAGGGGTGTAGCTTATAGCACGCCGAATCTCCTGCTTCAAAATCTGTCATTTGAGACCGCTCCCAACAGCTCTCTGTCACTGAATAGACATTATGTGCGGTGATGTTTGAGAGTCTGATCACATCGCCGTGGAGATCTGTGAGAGAGAGAGAGAGGTGGAGGGGCGAGCGAAGGAGGGAGGGAGTGAGGGGTGATGGAGAAAGAGAGAGAAAAAGAGAGAGAGGGCGCTGTGTCCAATCACTGCAGTGTCAGGTTCTGCACCTCGCCCGTCTATAACACAATCAATATTAAATCACATTGAGCTATAAACAATGCGATACCCACTCACCCAAACACACTGGAATCCTTAACCGTAGAATAAGGCGTCGATTTGTGCGCAAGCTAGCTAAACGCATGATACATATAAACTGAAAATATGCAGAGATAGGGCAAAGAATGATCCTGTTTTGTGAAATGACTGCAGAGATGTTGCAGACAATGAAAAATGCTAGTTAGAATGCAAGCCCTCACTGACTGGTATCAAAGTGTGACCTTACTTGGCTCCAGAGGCTGAACAGAATTGAATATCTGCAGTTGTGTTTAGAAATGCGTTAAAAGCCTCTCTTTGTTGTCCATTATCAATCTGACAATAACACAAACGCCTTCCAGTATCAAAATAGCAAAGATAAGATTGCTTACTTCTGTCTTGTATTAGGTCTGCAAAAGTAAATCTGATTTACAGACTGGACAATAGAAGGAACAGGTCTTCTTGGTTACATTGTTGTGCTAAGAAAAGATGGGCTAAGAAAAGTCATATGATCTAGTACAAACTGGAGATTTGTGTGGTAATTATTGAAGAATTAAGGGCTGAGAGAGTCCAGAGAGAATTATGCCGCATCTGGACTCCCTGTTTTGTTTTTTTGTGTGACTTGCCTTGTATATTTAGTAATTTCCGGTTCTTTCAGAAAGGTTTTATTGTGTTTTTCTATTCACATTAAAAAATTGGCTTATAAATGCACATTCAGTATTGGAAAAACAGGGACAATGTAAGGCAGGAGGCACTGAGCCTTATCCAGTTTATTCTTTGTAGTTTCTCTATGTGATAAAGTTAGAAGGACCTTGCTTTTTGTATGCTGCTGTCGTCATTAATGGATATTCTGTAATACTGGAGTTAAAGATAATCTTTTAATCTATCAGCCAAAACATGTCATATAGCGCTGTCAGAAAGATAGAAAATCAGACCAATGAGATCAATCAATGCTAAAACTAGTATCAAAACTAGATCCTAATTTGAGCAAGTATCAGTACCAGCCATACTAGCTTGTTAAAGCCGGATCCCTTCAGATCTCAGAAGGCCAAGGCCGGGCCCGCTTAGTACTTGGAGGAGAGACCACTGGGAAAATCAGGTGCCACAGGGGGGCACCAGTCGCAAAAACTGTCACTGTGTCCTTAGGCAAGACACTTCACCCACATTGCCTAGTATGAAAGTGGTGTGTGCATGAGAGATGGTGGTGGTCGGAGGGGCCAATGGCGCAGATCGGCAGTCTCACTTCCGTCAGTCTGCCCCAGGGCAGCTGTATGTACAAGAGTAGCTTTTCACCACTGGGTACAGAGTGAATGAACAATGAACTGTAAAGCGTCTTTGTGACATATGTCTGTGAAAAGATTCTATAAATAAAAACTTAGATATTTACTAAAGAATTACATTACATGTAAGAAATGAACCTTTCTTGAATAGCTTTAGAACGACCTTGTGCTGTATCGGAACAAGTATAAGAGCACATAAACGAGTATACGTCCATGACCACTAAAGACCCTGCCTGGATGACTGATGCTGCGTTCAGGCCACAGTGTCAAAAAACACCAGGCTGCGGAACTCTGAGGTTCCGGCCGTGTGCCTGTTCTTGGGTCTTTCTCTTTCTTCTCCTTCTGCTGGATAATAACATCACTACGTCACTGGATAGTCGTCCATGATTAGTTGACGCGTCGTGGCCGACACCAAAAGTTCAACATTTTCAACTTCTGATGCCGACGTCCTGGACACGCGTCTTCTGACGCTGTTGCCTGAACGCACAACATGTGCCGCGTCGATGCCAGATTCACGCCGCAGGACGCCCTAGACGCGCGTCCGCATAGACTTTGCGTGTAAACTGGACGCCTTGACGCTGTGGTCTGAACAGACTATGAGGGATTACACAGAAATTACATAAAATGGTAATTATTTAGGATTATTATTTATTTAATGACACCCCTATGAACTAACATCAAGGAACATGACGTCCACCCTCCTGTGGGCTCACCACCTGCAGAGGTGTTCATACGGGATGGTCAGGTGCTATGAGTATTGGGCAGCAAGATGCCCCCGCGACCCAGCTGGATTAAGTGGGAGAAGATGGATGGATTATTTAATGATAAAAATTACATTCTATTGTCTGTTTTTATTACCATGATATCACAATCTTGAGTATCAGGTATATTCCTTAGGATCAGTAGATTCTTCTCATTTCTACTTCTTGTTTTTATGCAGTACCTTCTCCTTCTACCCTATTTTAGCTCATTTGTCAGTTATTGTTATTTAATGCCTCTGGAAATAGAGAGGGACCCCATTTCACAGAGTCAGTATGCTGTTGAATTTCTCTGCAGCTAAGTCCAGGTTGCTGGTCCAGATTGGAGCTGTGTGGGTCCAGATGGAAGACAAAGACACTTTATAAAACGAAGCGCTCCTGATTCAGCATGTTATAAGCCCTAGCTCATGAGCAGGCTAACAGCACCAGTGGCTCTGAAGCAGCTGGTATAAGGCGGAAAACAGCAAGACTAGGGGCTGGATTTATTTAGTCTTTTACTAGATTCATTAGTCACTGGGTTCTCGACAATACAAGTATAACACAATGTATGTAACTGGGATAGAAATAATCATAGATTGTATATAAATGGACATAGCTAACCTGCTAGCCACCATGTTCCAAATGGGACGTGTTCATGGGGGCACTTCTAGCTCCATCAGCTTCCAATTGACTTTACAATGGAAAATAGTCACACTCTCTCTGTAATTGTGGTCTTAAACCTGCTCTACATGAGCCTAGTGTTTGCTATTTTCTACATAAATACATTTCAAGTCATAATATGAACCTAGCTCCAAACTCACAAGTACAAATGCTAGCATTGTGAGCTTCATTTGACTGCAGGCGAATGCTATGGGTGCTATGTAAATCACACTCAATTAATCCACTTCTTTATACAGTACACTACATACAAACAAAACACAGAAAAAATGTCCATTACCTTTTTTCTTATATGACCTATGTAGATTCAGGGTTTGTCTGAGGAAGGTTGAAGCAGATTACATTATGATAGATTTAGGAATATAATAAGCGATGACCAAGCTGTAGAGGATGGGATGGGATCCAAAGCAATATATGAATATTTGACCTCATTGTCCAGTTCATTGAGATTGAGTTGGCAACAACCAGACCCAATTATATTTCATTATTGACTAAATATTTTATTAGGAATTATGAGGATTTATATAGACCACAGCAGAAAGGAGAAGGCATGGAGTGTATTAGCTGAAGTTTTGAGAGTGACCAGACAGTTTAATCTGCCTTTTTAAATAAATAGATGCTGTTTAGTACTTCTCTGTGTGCACATTTAATTTTTTGCAGAAGATCAAGAGTTTTTAGAGATATTGCCAGTGTGAAAAAGTAGATATTTTTATTATGGATGCACTGATTTGATATAAAAAAAAATAGCTGGATCTTTCAAAATATTAGTTCAAATTATTTACTGGTCATAGTTAGCCCAGAATGTCTTATACTGTTTGAATTTTTATTTATACAATGTTGTTCTTGTGGTTAATGTAATAATATTTTCAGTCTGTGTCCTGATATTGGTTGATGTCGGAGATTGGCAGATACTTAAAACTATAGTATAGTATCGGAACTGAACGCTGGATAGGTGCATCACTATTTTTTACAAAACTGTTTACAAACCATACCATACCCCATTCTAGTTGATTAATCAATAAACAGAGGATGTATTAAGTCGACAAAGTATATCTTTAGTGGCCAACAGCCCTAAAGTGAAGCCTGCCCCACTGTCACTTGTGATGGACGGCTCATGTTAAGGCCAAGGTCATACAGGAGCAGTTTGGCGCTGCTCCAACTGGATATTTCAGCTCGGAAAATTGGAGATATGCAACCCAACCGCCGTGTGTGTCACAGCCGACAATCGAAAGGTCAGTTTAGAGTGTCATGGCGATGATAGGCGAAAATTATGGGATGTGGCGACAAAGTCAGGGGGTTTAACAGGAGAGGAGATGTGGTCCGATGACAGCACAAGGTTATTACATGATTAAAAGGCACAGGTGGGGTCGACGTAATGACTTCACTCAAATGAGCAGTTTCTAAACGTGGATAAAAACTGTGCATAGGGCTTCTTTTTTAAATTAAAGACAACAGAATATAACATTAAACAATACAAGAACGAAAATGAAAACAAGACACAAAAGACACAAAAACATGAAGCTCAACAAAGCTCACCACCCCTAGCCCACCCCTTCCCACCAAAACCAAACACAAAAAAGTATTGTGGTAGTGCAGCATAACCATACTGCTTGGCTGCATTGGGCCTATTTATATTTTCCTTTCTTTCACTACTTAACTAATATTATTTTCACCATCATTATTTCCTTTCATTATCTTTTCACCACGATCTTAAAGCAAAATTTTAAAGGTTTTTTCTTTGTAGACCTGTCATGATAACTAATTTTGAAGTTCAATATATTGCTTCAGAAAATATCATGATAAACAAAAAATTTTAAACTACTTTATGCCAAATAACCATAAAGTAGGATAGTATGTAATAAATAAACAGCAGACAGATGAAAATTATATGTTAGTATCTATTCTGATAAGCAATAGAAGTTACTAGACCCTACAACTCAGTAATTATTGACTTATATGGCTAGTTCCTTGTACTGTGCTTCATTTATTGCTCCTCCCATGACATAAAATTGCACTTTTCCTCCTTGAATCTTTCTACCTCAATCTTGTAGCTCAAATATACAACCTGACAACATCAAAGAAGAAAAACATGTTGTTTTTCCTGTTACTGAAATTTGTTAAGTAAAGTAAATCTTTTTTTTTTTTTTGCAAATACTATTAATTCCATTTGTCCAAACCTTTGAAAACTGTGATTATTTAATGTTTTTAAGAGACCATTCACCTCAATTAAAAATTACATTTTGGGATTTCAGATCTCAAAATTCATGGCTGCTATTTAATACATTTGAGGAGAGCTAAAATTAATAATGTTAAAATGCATGTTGTCATACAGTTTCTGGAGTCTATAGTCACTAATAGAAATGATCAGGTTTGACATGTAATGATATTTCTCATGCAAATATAATCAATACAGAAAACTGGCTCTTGACCTTCATCTGGGAGTATGACGTCATCACATTTGGGAATCTGAAAACCACTTATTCATGGAGTTTCATCTTTCTGTTTTTGAGGACTTTTGCCCATTCATAAGAGTATTTTGTTTTGAGTTGTTAAACGCTTTAGCGCATTTGTTATTGCGATCATACACTTGGAAACTCCTCTTGCTTTCTTATGCACACAATACTGAGTCCATTAAGCGCGCCGTGCCAAATGCAATATTTTATCATTAGTTGAGTACACCTCCTTTTATGCTCTTTTCCTTTTCTGAAGAACAACAGTGGCGATCTGTCTGTTTATGTTTCAACACATTGGGATAGTCCACATACATATATTCTCTTTCAACTCAAACAATATTTTAAATCAGCAGTACCAGGCTCAGTTTGATACTCGGTGGTCTTGACAGGCGCAGAAATCTGATCTGACGGAGAGATGGCTTCTGTTGATGTGAAGCTGAGGGCTGCTGGCCAAGGCTCAGGGCTCACTCGGGACTGTGGAAGAAATTGTCGGACACTGTTTGGTATGCTAGGCCCCCACATGTCATTTGCCATTTTCTGTTCCACAAAAGTGTGACAAAATCCTGAAAGAGCAGCCGGGGAGCACGCTGGGACAGAGGAAAATAGATTAAAGGCAAAACTTGGTGGAAGGAAACTTTTTTTTGTATTTATGTATGGAAAAATGACATGGCGAAAAATGTGTAATACTTTTCAAACATCTCATGTCTGTTTAAATAAACTATAGAGAAGATTTTTTTTTGCTTTGTCTCTTCTTAATAATTACCGCTCCCCTCTTATAGGTGTACTCAGAATGTATGACTGATGTGTATGTTAAAGGTGCACTAGTAACTTATTTGGGGAGTTTGTTTTTATTGCTCAAAAATACTTTGATAAACATACATTCTTACTCACAGTTGCCTCTTCACAGATCAAACCTTGAAATTTGGTCTGATGGCGTCATTTGCTTGTCTCTGTGGAGTTTAATACCATATGTGGAGCATTCAATTCAAAGCAATAACTTCTCCATGGAGACAAGCAGATCACAGCCCCTCCTCCTGGAAAGTTACATAGTGTACCTTTAAATACATTTCATATAAAGATAATAAAAAATGAAACGTTTTTTGTTAACTTTTGAACATGTCTTGCCATCCAGCTCCCCCAGAGAAACAAGTTAGGTGCAACGCTCAGAGTTTTTTGAGAATGCTGAGTTTTATTTTTTATAATTGGACTTAAAGCTCCCTTAAGTTGACTTTTAGTGGGTCTGATTAAATGGAGTTCCAGTCATTCAAATCTCAGGCCTGATTTATTTGGTGTGATTGCAGTTTGCAAATAACATTCAATTTAATCAGTGGTTTCTCTTGGTTTCAGACAGATTAAGTTGAGCAGTAAAAATACATAATTTAAAATGATTGTGGCAGATCAGTAGCACATTGCACTTTTATCACTAAACGGACTTTGAGTGACACTGTGGTTTGTGTTTATTTCTGCAGGGATCGTCTGAGTTCGTGGGGTGACTGCTAATCTTCATCAGAGCTGGACGTAAGAGTGGACAGCAAACAGTTGGTCCTGATCAGAGCCAGAGCACAGAGACTCGCTCAAGTCCGCAGTGCACACAAGTGCAAATGGTGCTGCAGCCTCTCCGTCCCTGGAAGCCCCACTTCAAAAAGTAAGTAGTCTTTCAGGAAATTGTGTTTTTGAAAGTGTGGACAGCTGGACAGGTACCTGCTTCAGTACTGAGGTTTCATATTAAATTTTGATACTAAGTTAATGTCAAATTTGAAGAGGCTTGAAGCTCGATATAGCCTGAATACTTCAAAAATTAAAAGTTTGTGGCACAAAATCCTGTCTTGATAACAAAATTTGAAGTAAATATAGATGATAAACAATAATACACATTAACCCTAAAGCAGATTTACCCATTTCAAGGGCTGAAATTATCCAAATGATTCTAGTGAGTGTGTGGAATTTAAAAACACTGTGAAGCACTTTCTGTATTACCACATGACATCACAAGGTGGAGTAGAGAACAGGATGCAGGAACACCAGGCCAGGTATGATTTTATGGAAACACCATAATAACATAGATACAAAATAGCATAATATAGCCCCTTTAAATGTAATCTTATAAAAGTGAACCATCTCTATAATATCACAATTTAACCACGATGCTTCAGTCTGGTCTCCTTCTGTAATGACACTGTTCTACAGAGTCTGTCGAGTGAGTCATGCAGCACCCACAGTGACAGTACACACACTTCCACAGAGCTGCTGCACCCGGGTCATGTGTGACTAAATCTGACAGTGAGTGGTCATTACAGCTGTCCATCATCCATTTTATGCCCCTCTGTCTGAAAAGACCTGAATGACTGATGACCAACAAGATTTATGGCCAACTCAGTCTGGAAAAATGATTAAAAGGTCTAAAAATGCACTGAATATATTTCTCTCTCTACAAAGATGTTATAAAGCCAAATTCTTATACTTATGAACACTTCAGCCATGAACATTACACTTAAAGGTGCATTGTTTAACTTTTCTGGTGGAGAGTCCGTCAAATGCTTTTCTCTATGGAAATGTTACTGCTTTGTCTGGAATGTTTCACAGTATGGCATTAAACCTGTCTATCTTCAAGGAGACCAAACCAGACCAAGTTACAGGCCAGATCTGTGGAGAGGTCACCTCGCTCACATTCAGAATGCCTGGTTTTCAAGGTGTTTTTGAGATATAAAACCACCTGTAACTGAATAAATGTAAGGCAGAGCTGTTTAATGTCATACTGTGGAACATTCCAGTCAGAGCAATGACATATCTATAAAAATAAGCAGGTGACGGATCCCCAACCAAAACGTTACATAGTAACATAGCATTTTTTAATTTGAAATAATTCAGAAATAATGAACAAAATGTACTGTGAAGATTAAGGGTCTCAAGGAACGCTGGCCAAATAGTCTGAGATTTCTCAAGTTGATCATTGGCAAACAATTCATAGACATCGAAAAACTAAATCTCACAGCAAGAAGGTTTGGGGTTCGATCCTCGAGTTGTCTGGATGGGTTTCCTCCAGGCACTCCGGTTTCCCCCATCAACCCAAAACATACTAGCACCACTGTGAACTAACATCAAGGACCATGACGTCGCCCGGTACCCAGCCGGGCTCAGTCCAAAAGGATGACGTGGGTCCACCCTCCTGTGGTCTCACCACACTTTTCATATAAATATGGTCAACAACATAATTTTAAAAGTAACCATGTCAAGAGAAAAATACCTTTTAGTTATGTCAATTTTTTGTTCACTTGGTAGTTTTTGTCTTTTTATGTTAAATAACAGTAGCATCAAAGAGACAAAAGTGTGTATTAAAACTGTGTATTGTCCTGGGACTGAGGGCAGCGATAGTGTATAAGATGAGAGCACTCCTCCAGTTCATATACAGCCTCAAGCCCACACAGCCCAAACCAGGCTCCGCACGGGGCATAGGATCTTTTCTGAGCCCTGGAGGCAGCCGCTATTTATCCACCAACATTTGTCTTATGGTAAAAGAGCAACTAAAGCAGCTCCAACCACAGCAATGGATCACCTACGAAGTGTTCAGTCCATTATAAATATAAAGCACCACACATATACACACAGTACAGTTTTATCATGGCACCAGAGTTTATTTGTATTAAGTTTATTTAATGGTGCTATAATTAATTTTCTAAGTTGCATTGCAGATGTAATTTGCCCTTGGATTCAGATTGGATTAGGCTAGAGTGGATTTGGACTGCCTGCTGCTTGCCAACATGAGTTATTGCAGCCAGTTAAAGGGAAGTAATCTTTTGTTCTTGTGCACAGACGGTTTAAAACTGGAAGCTTATGGGGAGCAGGAGCCTGATATCACATAGGGAAAGATAAATCGCACAGACCTGGTGTTTGTAGATCGGCCAGTGCAGGAAAATTAGCTGTTGATAATGTCTCATAGTACTACACACTGCTACTACACCCAATATAATACAATGCAACAGTATTTGACCATTATATGATGAATAATGAAACAAAAAATATATATTTTGAGCTTACTGCAAACTTGTAAAGATTCTGTTATAAGATGAACAAACTTGTGCTCATAATAAAAGTGACAGACAAAAATTAAGTAATTAAGATTTTTTTTTGTCAGCTACTGTCTTTCTTGTCAGAGGTTGCCATACAGTATTGTTGGCCATTACGGTGTGCAAAAATATTGAAATATCTTATTGTTTAATTTGATGATACGGTATCAATATAGTGGGCTGCTGTATTAATATATTGCCAAGGGTAATTTTTGGTATTTTTTAAATTACTTAATCATTTTGTGAAAATGCTACAACTTTTTCAATATTCACTGTTTTGCTGATTAAAATGGGTGGATTTCATATTAATTTTGCTCAGGTCATGTTGCTTAGTGTTTTAACAAGACCTTTTAGTATCACAGCCACGATTTAGCTTGTATTTTAGACTGAACTGTATCAAATTAAAAGCTCACTGTATCAAGATATCATGGCCTATGAATTGAGGTATGTATCGTATCAGCAACTTCTTAATGATACCAGGCTTAGTAGTTACAGTAGTATACAGATTTTTAGCCATGATTTTGCCTTTATTTTATACTGAACCGTGTGAAATCGATTTTAAATATACTGTTTTAAATAGAAAATTCACTGTATCAAGATTATTATTGTATTTTGGCCTAGATCGATGTTTGTATCGTATCAGCGACTTCTTAATGATACCAGCCCTAGTGGTCATGCAGATCTTTATGTCACATGAAACAGTGACTGAAGTGAGCTGTTAAGGTTAAGTGTCTTGAGTCATAGGTGTGAACAGTGAACATACTGTATTGTACTTTGTAATAGTCATTCAGTCAAACCTTCCAGCCTGTGTACAAGATATGAAACCTATTCAGCTATAAAAAAAAACATGCCGAATATAGCTCTTGTAAATGTGAGCACTGTTATTTTGCTGCACCAAAGAATTCTTGTGTAGAAAACCAATTGTTGTTGTTTGACTGGCGGCGTCATTACAGCTGTCACTCGCCTAAAAGCCCAAGGAGAGTTTGACAGAGGCAGAAGGAAGCACAGAAGTCTACGCTCAGCAGCTCGAGAGGCAAGATAACATGAAAGTTTATTACATTTTATTCCAAGTGTTGCCAGTCGAGTTTGAAGTTTTAAATGCTGCGTGCCAGTGTTAGTAGTTTATCATTTCAAATGAATTGGCACAGACCAGGAGACGGTTCACAGCAGTGAGTCTGGGCTCCAGAGCAGAAGACGATCTTGTCTGTTGGCTTGGATCTGCTACGAAGGATTGATGCTTGCTGCTATATTAAGAGATTTAGATGCTGTTTTGGTTATTTTGTGTTTTTGTACAATGTTTTCTAGCACTCCTCGTTTTGTACTGTAGGAAGTAGTGTTTACTTGGGAAATAAGACAAAGCCTGCACACTTATTCCAAAACTGCATTTAAAGGTCCTATATTAAGCCATGTTATATTTTTGTTACATCATTAAAACCATACCTTGAGTTGTGTTTTGTTTCATTCACACATGTTTGAATAATACTTTATCTGTCTACATCCCCAAAGCTCAAAATGCTCTGTTCCACCTTATGATGTCATGAAACGATACATTTCATGCTAAACGTTACATTTACCTTTAGTTCAGTAGCGACTGGCAAATGTGGTGGTGAAATGTGTGAATGAAACAAAACACATTCAGAAAATACCAGGCTCCGCACGGGGAGAAAATAGTGTATTATTGGCCCTTTAATGTATCAACCAATGGATCTTCCACAGGTCATGGTTTTTCTTTGTGTGCCAGTCCTATTTATAGTCTAACTTCTGCTCACTGATTGGCATAGAATTTACTTATTTCTTCCATAATTCACATAATATCACAGTGTTCAAGTTCTTTTTGGTCAGTACAACCATTTCATCCTTTTACCGATTGAGTTACAAATCTTAATACTGTATCACATTTTTGTAACTGGGTTGTGTAATGAATTGGATTTTAATCAAGATAAAGATTCAATTCTTTCTAATTGTTAATTATCAGCTCAGGTATTTTTAGAGGTCTTTAGCTGATCCTTTGTCAGTAAAAACATGTGGTCTGGAGCAGCGTTCAGACTTTGATTGAGAAAAAAGTGATGCATTTTGGTCATATCAGCCTTACTGTGAGTGAGAAACAGTATAGATAGAATGACAGAAGGAAATAAATATTCTTGGCAGCACATTTTACTAAGATGTACAGATATGTTCAAGATAGGGGTTGGATGAAAATAATACTTCCAGTCAGTTTGGACTCACCATCTCATTCAGTGTTTCTTCTATATGTTTATTTGTTTGTTTATGTTTCTATATGTTTACTTACAGAAGATATCAAATATATAAAGCAAGATATATGGAATGGTTTAGTAAAGGACAAAGCAAGTATATCAAATGTAGATAGTATTAAACATATATATATATATATATATATATATATATATATATATATATATATATATATATATATATATATATATATATATATATATATATATATATATATATATATATATATATATATATATATATATATATACACACACACACACACGCACACACACACCGAATGTTAGTGTAGCTTTCTTTTAGATACACACATTTCTTTCATTCATATAGTGTGTAAGTGCTTTGACATTTGCCACTAATGTGCCCAGTACATTATTAAGGCCCAACGTCTGCTTGTATGTGTGAAGAGTCAGTGCTGGTTTATAGCTTATAGTTTATAGCTTAAGTATTATTTTTCTTTTGAATTGCACATGAATATGATATTGTTCACTTGTGCTGAGCGCCGTGGCTGCAGACTTAACCTGACAGGCCTGTTAGCTTGATGCCCCTTTCCTTTGTTTTTGTCTTTGCTTGATTTTCACCTTGAGAGCACAGGATTTTCTCAGCTGCATCCGAATTCTGCTCCAAACAATTAGTCTGCCCAAGCTGACTGCCACTGCCACAAATACAAAAATCCAATCAGAGTCTGAGTTGGAGCGTGACAACAGGCCCCTGACTTAAAGGCACAAGAAACATTTGCCTTTTTACCGCCAGTCTTTTCAAAGATGATCGCTGGTAATTTTATCCAATGGAAGGAACACACTCTTATCAGGGGATAAGTGGTTTATTTATTGCATGTAGCACTATCATTACTGGAAAACTACCAACTTAAAAAGCTGTAAAAATTCTATCAGAAAAGCTGGGAGCCAATGATCAAAGGCTGGAATATAGAGACCGACATAGACTGACACATCTGAAGTTTATTTGCTGCCCTCAAATGCTCGGTATTTTTCACAAGCTTTATATAATACAACGTGTGTGGCTAAATGCCAAGAACCACCGAAAATATGATCTATATTCCTAGAAATACTACACACAATTTCAAGAAATTCTTTTACCTTTTTGTGTCAATATTTCTTTACTCTTAAAGTGTGTTGATTTTTATGGAAAAAGTACCATTTTAAAGAGGGTGTTTTATTTATTTTTACTATATATTGCTTCTCTGTATCTCCAGAAATAACATATTCAAATCAAACACTTGATTTACTGATGAAAACAACTGCCACGCTGCTTTATTCTTAATTAGAAAAACAATACATAATACAAATGTGTGTTTTCAGAATAAATCTTATCTTATTGATTAAAGTCTTTGACAGTTGGAAATGAATGTGAACAGGCTCTGTTTGATTTGTATACTCACAAAACCCTGGTATTAACAACCAATCATGAATTAGTGCTGTAGGTCTTATAACTTGGAGCTCAGTGAGAATAGACGAGGCCTGTCCACAAAATATGTGGGCAAAATGGTTTGTGTTCAGTGTCCTCAAAGGTTACAGGTTAGTTGCAAGGGTGGAGAGTAACGAATTAAATTTACTCACGTTACTGTAACTGAGTTGTTAGAGTAATGAGTAATTTTACTTTTACTTGAGTACATTATGACCCAAGTATTTTACTTCATTACATTGTAACCCCCCCTTGTTACTTAGTAAAATCAGATTGATAGAGAAAACAAAAGAAACACAATCTGCCGGAAATGAATGGAAATTGCGTGGGTTTGCACATGGGGCATGTTCACTATAGAAAGTACAGTCATTGTGCAGAACCATCAGTCTGTCTTGGATCAATTTGGATGATGCTGGTGCCGAGCCAGAGATAGAGGTCATCATGGACGATATTCAAGAAGAAGATGCATTATATAATACTGTGATTTTGGTTTAATGTTCTTTCTTTTTTATTGTAGTGTTGTTCAGAATTTCTTAAATTGTTAATTTGTTAAATTATAAGCAGTTAAAGTTCTAAGTTCTATAAAGCTCTATAAAAGGAAGGAAGAGCTCAGTGTTTAGTCAGTGTTAGTGACCTCAGTTGTCTTACATTTACAATTTTCAGTACTTGATTTTTGTGTGATTTTTATGTAGATTCTATGAGTTCATTTGTCTGGTAAATTCAGAACCATTTCTCTCTGTAGATTCATATCATTCTTATTCCCACAGCCTCTTGTCGTGCCTCAAGCCTGGTCAAATGTGACAGTACATCAGATTGATTTTTTTCAGTGATGCATGTTAAACAAAGGAGCGCATTGGTCCTCTATCATTTGCAAATAAAATTAAATTCATTTTACCTCAAATTAACAGAGTTTAGCGTTTCGCACATTGATTCTGCAGAAATCGGCCATGTTTGTCAGTCCCCTGTGATGTGTGTTTTTCCTTTACTTTTTCCCATATACTGACCATGCATGCCCAGATTGGCTAATCCACCTGTCAATCTCGCCCATCTGAAAATGGACAGACACATCTTCCTAAACTATTGAAGAAGTGTGCATTCTGGATTCCAGGCAATAGTCCAGTCCATAGACTATTCTTGTCTTCAATATTTAATTTCATTTGTTACTATTCTGCTGTGCATTGTGGAAAAATATCAAATGAACTAACTCTTCTTTGTAAATCCTTTGAGTTGTGCTCCTACCTGAGTAAACAATGCAGGTACAGTGACCCATAAGGGCTTTTCTTTGTAATGCCTCAAGTATTTACCAGTAATCTCCAGGACAGAAAACATGTGCGAGGCTGATGTTGTGGATTTGGGACTGGAGCGGCATAGGAGTTTGAAAGATAAAATGCTACGGTACACTATAGCTATCTGTTAAGCCACTGCCAGCACTGTAAACTGCATACCACCAGGAAATAGAAAAAGGTGACCTCAAATGCACCATGAATCATAAGAGGAGAAGCAAATCTAGGAGGAAAAAAGGCCAAAATAAGTAACATTCTCGAGGGCGTGCATTTCTTTCACTGCAAGCTACCAACATCAGTGAAGTCAATAGGTTGAAGCACAGCGGCAATCTGGCGAGGCTAGTTGTTTGTTTACTCGAGGGAAAGATTGTGATAATTACAGTAACACATCCATTGGAACATGTTGCTTCCTGGAGCTTTTAGTTTTAATTGTCCACAGACTCACAGGCAAAATCTCAGCATGGACCAGTGATTGACATAGTACATTAGCCAAAAAAAAAAAAAAAAGGGTTTCAGAATGATGAAAAATTGCTAAATAACAATTCCACGCAAAAAATAATAACAGAAAGTCCTCAAGATGTTACCTACCTTTTTGTCCTGTTTTCAAACCCAGTGTTCCTTTCATGGGTGAAGGTGAATAACAGGAAGCTGAAACCCATCAATAAAAGTTTCAAATGTTTGAATCTATGTTCATAAATCTGTAGTTCATAGTTTATTAGTCTAGATAATCAGCCCATTCACCTTCAGGTTGGATATATTTTTTTATATCTTCATCGTTTACTTGGATCCAATATAGACATTTAGACATTTTGCATTGCTTATTTGTGTGCTGATGATTTAGTAAGTTATAATCTTTTGTCTACATCCTTTTTAATGTGGGTGGAGGGTCCACCACCTAATTATTTGTTTGGAGATGTCTTTGTTTTGTCTGCGATGTCCCTGTATGGCATTAAACATATCCATCTTGCATTTACTCAGCAGCATTCTTACTGTGAGTGGGCTGTGTAATGCAAGTGAGTATTAAGTGTAAGGCAATAGGCTACTGTGGAACATTAAAGGTAATATCTCCACGGAGACAAGCACATGATGGACCCTTCACCAAAGTTACACAGTGCACTTTTAACTAGAATTTTCTATGAGCATTGATCTGGTCCTTGTATATTTACCATGCGAGATACGGTCTTTTTTGTGTGTTTAGAGATAGCTCAATTTGCACCGTTTTTTTCTGTGATGGTGGAAACTGTGCTTCTTTCTATTCATATTAGATCTTGTTGTCTAGTCATTTTCATTTTGTATTTAATGGTCTCACTTGTTTTTAAATTATTAATCATTTTTGAGCATTTCTGCTGACAGCATATTCAAATACACGTACCATCTGCCCATGCACACATTCTCCAATCCCTAGTGGCTTTAGACTCCTATTAGATTCATATAAGCTCTCTGTACTCAAATAGGGGCATTTAATTTTATGTAGACACGTCAATAAAGCACCCCTTTATTACAGAAACACAAATCTTTGTACATGTGACTGAACCAGGGTCGTTGTGTCAGCATTTGAAAGGAGAAACTGCTGAGTGCAAATCTAATCACTCTTTCATGCCAGGAAATTGGTGCAAGAAAAAAATGGTTATTGGACTGTGCATGACTTATTCAGCTCATGTTATTCAATCCACCTCTATAGTATTGGCATAGATGTGTTTCAAAGTAAGATTTAAAACTGCTGTGTTAATGCCCCACTATATCAAACAACATGGATTATAATTTATTCAGGGTCTTATATTACGCAAAATGGATTCTTGTGAGATTTAAGCCATGATATAATGTTAACTCATCAAAGGATACCCTGAGTTGTGTTTTGTTTCGTTCACACATGTTTGAATAACCCTGCATTATTAGTCTGTCTACATCTCCAAATCTCCAAATGCTCTGTTCCACCTTGTGATGTCATGAAGTAGTAGTTTTCAAGTTAAAAGCTACCTTTTACCTTTTAGAGTTCGGCAATTCCAGAGCTGAAATCATCCAAATGATTCTGGTGAAGGTGTGTGGAGTTTGAAAACACAGTGGAGCACTTCACTTCATTACATCACAAGGTGGAACAGAGTGTTTTTCAACTCCAGGTTTGTTTTGGACAAAGAAACATTATAACATAGATCAGAAAACCGTGTAATATGGGACTTTTAAAACTGTGTTAATTTCCTGCTATATCAAAGCATATTATAATTTATTAACAGTCACGACTCATTTGCTTTGAAAATATGTCATAAGCTGAATATAGATGCCCTCTTTCCCCCTTTTATGTGCTTTGATGGCTGCATTGTTGCATTAGTTTTAGCTATGTGGCAGCTGATCATTTTGATGTCTGCTTCGTGAAAAGAGAAATAAGGACATAGAATGTATTGATGTTTATTTTGCTACGGCATTTGCTAGACAGTTTTTTTTTTTTTCCCCCAGTGGAGATTGCAGTGTATTAGGGCAAAGACAGTCCCATCACATGAATCAAAAGATTTCAACAGTTTTTATGGTTAACCCAAATGAATAGACAACGCCACGCCGATCCAACATACTTTACGACAGCGGATTTAATTTCTGTCAAGATTGCTGTTCCATTTTATGTCATCTCGTCTACATGTCCGAAACGCACGCTAGGAGATAAGCTTTGGAGCAGTATTATCTTTGCTTGGCCATCAGCAAAGTGGATTTTCTGATACATCTGCAGCCCCTTTGGTCAAACAAAATCCGTTTTGTCGTCTCTCCCATGTCTCTGTGGATGTCTAAATGGTGACTGGGATTTGAGTGGGTTTTTTTGCTCAAAGCCGATTTCTGTCACTCTGTCCCCCTGCGTGTCTCTGTCCTCTATGTAAATCGATGAGCCTGGTTCCAGTACGAGGGGGTTGTTGTGCAATGGACAGAGCCTGAGGCGGCGCTCTGTCTGGCTCATGCACACTGGCCCACATCCACTGTTGACCCCCTGCCGCACTGAAGACTCAATCACAACCTATAGATCTGAACATATGGGTTAATGTTCCATGACCCCCTTATGCGGCCAACCATCCACAAATTTATTATTGGCTCAGATGATAATATTACAAAGGAATATGGCAGCGTAATGCACAGTTATGGTTTTCTTTAAATCTGTATATCAATATTTAAACATGCTCCTCCCCATCTCTATTCCTAGAAATGACAGGGCAAGGTAGAGACTCTTCGCCCCATTAGTTCTGATTAGTTTTGCATCATTCGGCATGTTTATCAATTACACATAACCTTACACTTTATTAAAGAGACCATATTAAGATCTTTTCTGATCTATATTATAATGCTTTCCATAACAAACATACCTGGAGTTGTGTTTTGTTTCATTCACACATGTTTAATACACAAATTCTGTCTATTTAGTCTGAGCTCTTCTCTCAAATAGAAAACTAGTGATGTCATGTGGTCATATAGGGAGACATCCACTGTGCTTTTAATTTCCATACGAAGGTAGCTGTAAACTTGAAAAATACCACTACATGACATCACAAGGTGGAACAGAGCATTTTGAGATTTTGAGATGCAGACAGACTAATAATAAAGGATTACTTAAACATGTGGAAATGAACCAAAACACAACTCCAGGTGTATGTTTGAGGAGGTAACAACAGTATATCATGACTTAAAGCTCACTGGTGTCAGTTTAGTGTAATATAGGACTTAAAGGAATGCAGTTTTCTATGATTTATCTGTGTAGAAAGAAAGAATAACCTTGAGCCCATTAACCATATGATGCACTTTTAAAGTTGAGCACTTAGTGAAAATAGGTCATCCCAATCTTATAACCTTGTGACACATATTTTATCATCAATATTTCCACATCAATTTTTAGCCACTTTCTCTGGGTCCACCCTTAGGACCTGTCCTTCTAACCATTCCTCTTTATTACTGTCCCTTTTCCGAATAATAAAAGGACACATCCCCCCGGGCCCTCTCGGCTGGGTACACAAACACAGGGCCTGTTCATCTGGGCCAGTCCCACAAAGTACCCCTGTATGCCCTGTACATTATGCTACACAATAGCAGCAGTGAAATGACCAACCACCAATGGCAATTTGTTAAAATATCTGTGTGCGTTTCTTTGTAGCACCTGCTTAAGCCAAAGGATCACAGCTCAATATGCTCTGTTAATCTCTTGGGCTAGCCACATGCACTCCAGTCCCTCACCGCATCTATCTTGTTTTTAAAGGGCTGACCCAAATACTCTTGAGCTGAGGACTCTCACAGCCAAAGCTCCCGGGATCCTAAAGTCATCCATTCTTTAGCACCACTCGCACTTTTGTGGAGTTTCTCGTAAAATGCCGTCACTATCATTCATATCTCCCCTCACATGTGACCACACATCCAGCTCTCCTTTACACCAGCCTGTATTCATAGCATTTTTACTAAATATTTTACTCCTCAGTTTTCACTTTGCAGGCTCTTATACCTCTCCAGTGTGGCAAGGGGACTCAAGTTGGAAAAGGCACGTAAAAGGGATTACCGAGAAGCATCTGAATTTACAGAGAAAAATAGCTGGGGGCACTGTACACAAATGCTGCTCCCATTTTAGAATCTAGCTCAGTTGGACCACCGTAAAAGTTAGAGCTGCAAAGTGGATGGAGAAAATGAAAAATTCAGTTAATGTCAAAATCAGTTTATCATAGTATATTTTGGAGTGTACATCAAAGTACCTATTTATTTTATTCTATTCTCTGATTAATATATTTTTAATTTAATAAATATCATAGCAACCAAGTTTGTTTTTCTTCATTTGAATGCAGTGCTGTAATAGATAAGTGCATTGCATTAATGTTTGCAAATATAGATCCAACAAAGTCATTCTCCTGCAAAGTTGTCATTCATTTAGTTAATTATCATGCCGCCCGACTGGTGCTCGGGGGAATAGTGTAATCTGCATGAGAGCTGAGCTCTTCTGTGGCAGATCACCTTGGATTTGTGAGCAAATCAATAGTACAGGCTGAATATGTTGTGCAGTGTGGGCCCAACACTTAAGCTAATGTGAGCAGTTAGTGAGGCTCGTGATGAGCTCTTCATGTCACTCCCAGTGTCCATGGTGATAATTTACCTTCTCTTGCACTGACTTCTTGTTCGTGTATTTCACAGATATTGTGCAGTAGAGCACAGTGTAGCAGTGGAGACACAGATAGCCACATAGTGCTAAATGTAGTGCAGAGTATTATCATGTCACTCTGATGAGTATGCGGCTCTTCAAGTTGTTGGATCTAAACTAAAACACGCTGTTCCTCTTGATAAAAACAAGTGTTTCTGCTCTCTTTGGTGAACAGCCATCTGCTCACACCTCCTAATGGGGCTAAGTCTCTTAACATCTCTATTATTTAGGTTCAGAAGATTCTTAGTACAAGCACAAGTTTAGCCTCCAAATGTAGACTTGAATACTTATTTAAACAGTGAGTTTCTTACAATAAAATAATCACTGTGCTGCCTCTGCTTACCCACTCTCCATCTTCAGTTTTAGGACTATAATCTTGGATTACTGCTCCTAATTCTGCGTAATGATTGCTGGCTCAAACAACATTTGTGTCTTTTGGCCACAAGTCAATGTCTCAAATTTGTCAGAGACTTAAACTGCCTGAGTGTCATCCATGTGTACATTTACATAATAATAAAATAAGCAGTAATTTTGTGAACAAATATGTGTTGAGTTTGTTGAGTATTTGTGAATTTATAGTAATTATTTTTCTTGTCTGTGTCTTTCAGGGTGGAGGTCACAGGACACCATCTCTCTGTGAGGATTTAAGGATTAACATCACACCTGAACAAGAGAAATAGAGGTTCTTTTGTCCGCGATGGCCTCTGGAGGCGTGGCAGTACTCCAGGTCCTCCTGTACTTGGCGCTGCACTCGGCCACAGCCACTTTACAAGGATACATTGGAGACAGGGACATTTGCCCCTCTGTGTGTAGATGTGATGAAGACTTTATTTACTGTAATGACCGCGGGCTGAGCTCCATCCCCTCACTGCCTCCCACTGCATCAGTGCTCTACCTTCAGAACAACCAGATCAACAACCCGGGCCTCCCCACTTCACTGGAGCACCACCTGGCCGTGCGCGTGGTCTACCTCTATGACAATGAACTGGATGAGTTCCCTCTACACCTGCCCCCTTCTGTTCGAGAGCTGCATCTGCAGGATAACAACATCCGCACCATCCCTCGCAGTGCTCTGGCCCGGATGCCTTTACTAGAGAAGCTCCATCTGGACGATAACTCCATCTCCACTGTTAGCATTGAGGACCAGGCCTTTGCAGACAACCCCCGTCTACGGCTACTCTTTCTGTCCCGTAACCACTTATCCAGTATCCCCTCTGGACTGCCTGCCTCTTTAGAGGAGCTACGACTGGATGACAACCGCATCTCTACAATTCCAACCCATGCTTTCCGGGGCCTGGCTTCACTCCGATGTTTAGTTCTTGATGGGAATCTCTTAGCAAACCAGCGCATTGCAGATGACACATTCTCTCGCCTTGCCAATCTGACCGAGTTGTCTTTGGTGCGTAACTCTCTTCAGACTCCTCCTGTGAACCTGCCCAGCTCGCACCTGCAGCGCCTGTCCCTGCAGGAGAATTCCATGATCCACATCCCACGTGGATCCCTGGATGGTATGCACAGACTACAGAGACTGGACCTGTCCGGGAACAACCTGACCACTCTGCCTAGAGGCCTCTTCAAAGACCTGGACAGCCTGGCCCAGCTGCTGGTGCGGGGTAACCCATGGCACTGTGGCTGTAATCTGCGCTGGCTGTACGACTGGCTCAAGGCCCGTGGCAACGGCATTACTGTGAGGGGCCTGACCTGCATGACGCCCGACCGTGTGCGGGACACGCCCCTCATGGACCTGGGCAGCGAGATGGAGGAATGTGAGGTCATCAGGAATCCAGACAGAACAAACAGAGTTCAAACAGGCATGGATATCTCCACCACCCAAACCCCTCCACAGGGCTCCCTGTTCACCCTACGCTCCAACAAGAGAGGCCCGGTGCTGCCTGACATGGACTATACTCTGAGCAGCAGTGGAGTGGGCAAGAGCCTGGCTCTTAATGTGAAGCCTCTGTCCCACAACAGTGTGCGTGTGACCTGGAGCGTGGCCCAGCCCAGCTCCTCCTTCAGGCTCAGCTGGCTTCGCCTGGGCAATGAGAATAACCGTGGCTCCATCACAGAGACCCTGGTGAGAGGTGACAGGCGTGAGTACCTGCTCACAGCTCTGCAGCCACGCTCCAGTTACATCATCTGTATGGTCCCACTGCCTGCAGAAAGCAAAGCAGGAATGCCCACAGAGTCTGATGAAGCTCTGGTGTGTGCCAAAGCTGAAACCTCCGACCTCAGCTCACTGGAAGAAGAGGGGGACGAAGAGTCCCAACAGCTGGTAAATCTACCTTTAGCAGGAATCATTGGCGGTGCCTCTGCCATTGTATCTCTGGCACTTATATTTGGTTTCTTCTGCTGGTATGGCCATAGGACTGGACATTTATGCTCCCGTGACCATTACACTAGAAACAGCTCTAGAAAAAGCAAGACCTATGATGATTACATTGAATCTGGCACAAAAAAAGACAACACTATTTTGGAAATCCGAGGTCCGGGATTTCAGATGACGCCAATGGCCGCTTGCCCACCGATGCAGCCTAAACCACTACGAGAGGATTACATCATTCACACCATTTTCCCATCCAACGGCACTGGCCTATATAAAGGTGCCAACAGTGTCTCCAATTCAGGACATGGCACCAACAGGGGCTATAGAGAAGGGGGGATCCCAGACATTGACTACTGTTACACATGATGTACTAGACTTAGTCACCGTGGTAACAACAGACTGTATAGATGCACAATTTCCCTTCGCATGAACACTGAAGAACCCCTCTGTGCCTTCTTCTGGTCTCCCATTCCAAAACGACCTGCTGTTTGTGGCAATGAAAAGTGTGTGATTAACTGGCTCCACAAACTGCGTGGGAACAGTCTCAGCAGGAGGCAGAAGCCGGTGCCCCAGGTGTAAATGCACAGCTGACTGTTTCTTCACCATCTTAGTAACTTTTAATTTCTGCTCTTTCCTCTGACATGCAGGCAGTGAATGTAAATGCTATAGAAAGGTCAAAGCGAGAGAGAAGCTCCTATTCGCACACACAAACAGTCATTCATTCCTCCATAAACAGTGTGTAGTGTTATCAACTCATTGTCCCAAATGCCTCAACTATATTGATGTGCCCTACCAGCTATCCAAGGGAAAGGGCTTTGTGAAGCTGTGAATTGTTCTATTTCAACAAACCCAGTAACCACATGTCTTAAAGTAGGCTTGTTTTTCATTAGCTGGCAGAGCGAGCGTCTTATCAGGGCGGGTTGCCTCGGTGATACCTCTGAGTTCAGTATTGTAGTGTTGCATCAGACAGTGGTGCCGCACATGTGTAGATAATTTTCTTGAATACAGAACAGGCTGTGTTTAAAAAATGCTTTGCTATTTTTATCAGTGGTTTGTCAGTGACTCGACTCATGCACAGATATTAATTATTTATGTAGTTATTTTATTATGTAATGTTTTTGTCTGGCTTAATTTGATCCATGTTGTTTCCATCCAAAGCAGATCTGATAGTACAAAGGAGATTACAATTTCTAGAATGACCAGCATGTATGACCTTTTGTCTTGTCTTTTGATTTGTGTGTTTGTGTGCAAATTACTTTAGTAAAGTCATACTGTGTTTTGATTTTGATTTCCTCCATACTACAACAAGTAACTACCCTAGAATCTACATGGAAAAAAAAATATATATATAAAAGTGGGCAGAGACATGGGGGATAAGCAAAGCTGGGGTGGGACCTGTAATTGACAGCTGCTGTCACACACACTGTTATAAAGCTCATCCACACGACTCTGTGAGGTTACTATGGTGTTTTACATTTGCAACGTTGTGATAGCACGGACAATAAAGTAATTTATTACAATCAGTAAAACCTAATTTGAACAGCTCATTTGTTAAACAGGCTAGTTCTCTGGGTAAGTTACTCTGTATACTCATTGTTTCCTTTATAGAATGACAAGTGTATCTTAATATGAGGGGATGTTTCTTGTTAGTGAAAAAGGAAATGGGGGAATGAAATGATGGAGACTCAAACCGCTACACTGTTGACCTGCACTGTGGGCAGTGGCCAAGCCTGGACTGGTGTTTATTTTAGCAGCACCTCTTTTATTACAGAGCAGCACTTAAATGTAAATGTGTGAGCACTTAGCAGAGAGCAGTGACTGGATGGAAGGACGTGCGAAAGAGAGACAGGGGTTACAGAAACATCTCCAGCCACAGGCAAAGATGCAGAATTGATCGCTCCGGCCTGGTGGACGTTCACTCACGCATAAATCTGTTGTCACTCCCTCTCCCCCCTTGGGTTTAATATTGTCCATCACCTGTTTACCACTGTGTTGCTTCCAAAGGGAAAACCAGTCGTGCTTCCTTGACTGATGTGTCAGCCGCTACCGTTTATTTCTTTTGACAAATGTGTAAGTGGAATGTAAATTTGATCTTGCATCCCAAAATCAACAGCTCGGACACCATAATGCCATAATTCTGTTTTCGGGAATGTTGATGAACATGTAATTTGCTATTTAACAATGGGCCAACACACACTTCATCATTTGTATAAATAAAGTCATGGCCACAGCTGATTGAAAACATTCTTTTGGTGAAAATATAGAAAGTAATGGTGCCATAATGTTGCTTATATGAGATGTGTCAAATTTACTTTATGAATTTGAGCTCCAGAGGTAATCAATAAAGTTTTATAATCTTGTTATTACTGTAACCTGTCTTTTCAACTCAAAGGGCAACCGTGCATGTCATAATACTCACGTCTTATACAGTTTTAAGACACATAATGGGATGACCCTGGCATCTAATAAGCTTATACATCATCTTGTTTATTTCATTTATATGCAATCTTACCCTGACCTCAAGTAATCTAGTTTATTTTAAAGGTCCTTTAATTACGCAAAATTGAGTTTAGCCATGTTATAATATTATTTCCCCAAAAACATACCCAGAGTTGTGCTTTGTTTCACGTTTGAGTAAACCTTTATTTTTAGTCTGTCTACATCTCCAAATTTCAAAATGCTCTGTTCCACCTTGTGATGTCATGTAGTGGTAGTTTTCAAGTTAACCTATTTTAACCTTTTGTTCAGAAGAGATTGGCAATTCCAGATCTGAAATAATCCAAATGATTCTAGTGAATGTATATGGAGTTTAAAAAACACAATGGAGCACTTCCTGATATTACCACATGACATCACAAGGTGGAACAGAGTGTTTTCTGTTTGAAACAAGAAATCAGCCTAAACATGCAGGATTTCTGTGTTAAACATGTGTGAAAGAAACAACACAACTCCAGGCGTGTTTGTGATGAGGAAACAATATTATAACATAGATCAGAAAATAGAGCAATATGGGCCGTTTAAACAAGTGACGAAGAAAGAATTGAGGTAACATAAAATAACTGCATTTCAGATGAAAGATGGAGCCAAGGCATGAGCTGTAACCTTCACCTGCGATTTTAAACTGTCACATAAGTGTGACAAACGGCTGCAAGTGTAAATTGGGGAAGTCAATCTTTCTTCATGAATTGGTATTTGAATGTGCCCTCTGAAGTCTGCTGAATCTCATACTAGTCTATACAGTGTATTCCGAGCCATTTGTCAAGTCATAGCAAAAACTCCATAAACCAAGTTGTAATCAAGCACTCCAAAAATAACCCTTAAAGGTCCCATATTACGCAAAATGGATTTTTGTGAGCTTTAAGTCATGTTTTAATGTAGTTACCTCATCCAAAAGATAACTGGAGATGTGTTTTGGTTCATTCACACATTTGAGTAATCCTGGTTTATTCATCTTTCCACATCGCCAAAGTTAAATGTGTGAATGAAACAAAACACAACTCCAGATATGTTTTTGATGAGGAAACAACATAATAACATAGATCAGAATATGAACCCTTTAAATACTGACGGTTAAATGTGCATTGCCTCTGGTTATATTCAAGTATTTTCTTTTACAGATTAACTATTAAATAATACTTTAAAGCAGGGGTTTCCAGTCATGAGGTATTGACTTTGGGGTCAAAGGATGATTTCAAGAGTAACTATACATTTTATTAAGCTGTATTCAATTTATCATATTTTTTTCAAATGAACTCCTGAATTAACACCATTAAACACTTAAAATCGTAACCTCTTTCCATTTCAATTCACAATGAGTGTTCTGAGTTTTTTGCGTGGTTATTTTCAGGGTCCCAGAAAAAATCGGTTAAAGTTATTTGGCATTTGTAATGTACTATAGCCTTTGAGTCTAAGTGGATAGGCATTTATTCAACTATAAACACTGATTTCTGGTGCACCATATCTTGACAACAATTATGACTTCAAGTTCAAGTTTTTAATAATTCTATGATCTGTTACCATTTCCTCTCTACAAATATGTACATCCTGAAGACTTGCTTTAAATGGCGTCATTCTTTGTTGAAGTGTAGTCAATGCAAAAACTCATCAGGTTTAACTGTGATGAAATCCCACACACCTCCGAGACCCCAAATCAAACCATTTCGTAATTCTCATAACTTTCTTCTCCCAAATATTACTTTGGCTCAGTGTGTGCTGATCAATACTCAATAAAAATGGCATTTACTGGGATTGAAAGAGGCAGGCTGATTAAAATCCATCTTTGTGCAATGCCTAAGGGCTTTAAGGACACTGTGTGTATGTACTCTGAGTATGTGGACTCTGTGGTATGTGGACTGTGGAGAGACAGTCAAAACGCCTGTTTTTGTAGGTATCTTTACGCAATAAAAACACCTGGAATTGAATAAATGTAGGGTAGAGCTGTTTAATGTCATACTGTGGAACATTCCAAGCAGCACCTTTAAAACATTCCCTCAACCTAAATTAAATCTAAATTGTATTTTGATTGATTTATGCATATCTGAATGCCAGGGACTTTTCAGTTCTGCAGTTTTGGACGTCAATGTTGTTGTTTTTTTATCAATGATCTACATAATATTATAGTCTCATAATAAATAACAGAAAAAGCATAAAATGTCTTTAATAATAATAATAATAATAATAATAATAATAATAATAATAATAATAATAATAATAATAATAATAATAATAATAATAATAATAATAATAAATGTCTATTGATTCTCACATTGAGCCAAATCACAGCCAAGACCTGAACAGTATCTGAAACATGATTGTAGATTTTCACTACTGAATCTGTGTTCAAAGAGCTTAGCGAAGGAACTAAATTATGACATGGTGGTGAAAATGGGACCATGCCAGGTGAATAAGAAGGGAGAAGAGATCTGAAGATTTTGGAAGTTGTGGTGGAGTTTTCTAGCAGATGGGCAAGCCCGAATATCTAGCCCAGATGGTTTAATAATGTTTTCTCCAAGATTTTAACAGTTAAGTTGGTCGGCTTGCCACAGACTATCAGGGATAAGCAAAAATAAGTCAGTGAGAGAAAGTTTTGGTAATGAGATGCAATCTGAGAGTGGCAAGGTCTAACTTCTTGAGACAGTTTTTCTGTATCATTTTCCTGGTTGCTGTTAGATCTATTCAAACATAAGTGTAAAAATCACATGTAAAAGAAAATAGATAATCACTGATCCCAAAAATGAAAGTAACAGCAACCATTTATTTTTTACCAAGGTAAATAAATGCAAAGTCTTTAATGGTTCACTATGTAACTTGGGTTGGGTCCTGTTTTTCTCCAACCTCTCAAGTGATAACATCTCTCTAGTGATGTTACCTGAAATATTTAACAGTATGATATTAAACTTATCTATTATTCATTTATTCATTAAGTTCATTCTGTTTGTATTGCTCAAAATACATAGAAAAAAACATTCATTCTTATTGTGAGGGGGATTGCCTCTCCGTAGATCTGACCTATAACATGTTTTCATGGAGATGTATAGGTTAATGTCATGAGGAACATTCCAGGCAAAGCAATGAAGTTGGTTCCCGACCCTTCACCAGAAAAGTTACAGAGCACCTTTACTTCCTTTTAAATAGTTTAACATGTACAGTTAAGGGCACAAAACTCCAAACCAAACACAGCACATAATACATAGCAACATAGTGAAATATTTCAAGCACCGTATTTTCTGGACTATAGAGGCACCGGTATATAAGCTGCAACCACTCTATTTTTTGAATAATAAAAAAAAAAGGATATACAAGCGGGCAACCGGGCTATAAGCCGCTGATATCTATGCTGAAAAGTTTGATATTTACTGCATATACAAAACGATTTTGTACTGTAAATGTACATTTATGTACCTGAACAGATTCTTTCCGAACAGTGTCTTTTAACACAGCAGCAACTGTGCTGATTAAAACGGGTCAAAAACAGAAAAGAACCGGTAACTGATTACCTTCATTTCTCCTGTGCAGTGAAACCACAAGTCACTTTGACGCCGAGCTTACGTGCAGCAGCACGGTAGAGGTCTGCGCGGGACAGAATTTTCAGTTCCGCTCCTGCAGGCGGGACTAAGCTTTATATCTTAGTCTTTATAGAATAAGCTTTCAGAATATGTCCCGTGCCGCACTGTTTTGTGTTGGGTCCCGCGGGTGCAGGGCTCTACAGCGGTTTCCTTCCTGGGGCAAGATCGATGCCTTCAACTTAAAACTTGCATCATACAAACTCCTACGTGTGCTTTTCATGATGAAGGGGCGAGGATTTGAAAATAATTACCAGTCATTAATTTGTCGTGCATATTATATCTGCTAAATAAAAAGTAGCGTATTCTTCTTTGCATTAATTTTCCGTCTATCTTGTTTTTGAAATTTCTTTTAGAGCGCCCCTAGCGTTGGAAGAAAAATCCACAGAATAGCCGCACCTTTGTAAAAGCCGCATGGTTCAAAGCCTGAGAAAAAAGTAGCGGCTTATAGTCCGGAAAATATGGTATTTTCATTTCCAATGTGATATTAAAAAACAAATTAACAAATGCTTGTATCAAGTGTTTTGTAATTAAATTATAATCTATAGAGATTCTCTCATTTTGAAATGTCAATGATATGCTTGAGGTAATGGAGGTCCACAGCCAACCCTCTGTCAGTAAGCACGTGTGGTGAGGACACAATTCTTTTTGTTGTACACTCTGATTTTTGCAGATTTTTGTTCTTATATATTGATTTCAAGGGTCTGGTCACTAATAGCAATGATCAGGTTCAACATTTCTGACTTTATTGAATATTTTTAGCAAAGTAATTAATATTAAACTATGGCTCTTGTTCCTCATGTGGGAGTATGACATCATCTTAGTCTAGAATCTGAAGACTACCAACAGGTCTGCCCATCACATTGGCACTGGAAAGCCTGAAATCTTACCCGTCTTTGTTTTTCCTTTTCTTTTTTTCTTTTTTCCTTGGCCTCTCCTCCTCTGATCGACCGCACGTCTACAAACAAACCCTGCAGATTGAGTCCAACATAATCCCCTTCTCCAGAGAGGGGCTGCTCTATTTGTTAACGCCAGGACCTCAGCGCCACAAGCGGGAATACACTGGGTTATTTTAGCAGTGTTTGCCTTCTCCCGACCCTTAATTATTTTGAAACATTTTTGTTTTATGCATCTCTTTTTCATCAACAGCATAAAAATATATGTATTTTTGTTTTAGTTTACACATAAAAGTCAATATTCACTTTGTAATTTAATACCTTTCTTATGTTTCAAGGATTCCCAGAAATGTCACCGTAAGAAACCAAATCTGTGCTGCTTGTCACGTGGGAAATAGAGAGCGTTGTGTCAGGATGGGCATCTGATGGAAAACCTGGATTTCATGGTATTAGCACATAGCAACAGCTCTCTTCCAGGCAGCCTATTCCAGTGGCTGCCAATCTTTTTTGTCTCAAGTACCCTCTAAGCTTTGTATTATACCCCAAATACCCCTGAACTTGGGCACAAAGAACATTTCAAAACCATTTCAAGAACTGCCTGTGTTCCTGTACCCCTGCTTGGGAAACACTGCACTGTCCAACCACCAAACACAATGATACAATTAAAGGGCTCACAGTATGCTATTTTCTCATCTGTGTTATAATGTTGTTAATAATAATAATTTCAGCTCTGGAATTTGTCAATCTTTACTGAACTGAAGAAAAAAGGAAGCTGTTGACTTGAAAACTACCATTAGATGACATCACAAGGTGGTACAGAGTATTTTGAGATTTGGGGATTTAGACAGCCTAATAATAAACTGTTAAACAAACATGTGTGTAACAATATCTTAAAGCTCACATGAGTCAATGTTGCATAATACAGGACCTTTTACTGGCACAAATGCAGGTCGATGACATGAAGTATCCCCAAGATAATAGCATTTTTTTAAAGTTGCATTTTGTTCTGTCTGTCCAATTTGCTGTTATAGACCTATGAATCTCCTTTTAATTAGCTAATGTACAGCAACTATGGCTGGACATTTGTTGTGAAGCAGGTATCAAACAGTGTATCTTTATGAAGTGAGCCATTTAAATCTGAAGTGGTAGTAATCACATTGATGCAGGCCAAATTACTGAGGTGGCGCTCAACAGTGAATCAAATTACACTTAGTAAGCTAATTTAGCAGCATTACAGTGTACAATGGGATCAGGGTGGCGTTGTTTATTTTACATGAGGTTTGGCTAAAAATACACTGTTTTAGCTAATAACAGTAATTGGGTACAATGCTGTATTGTACTGCACTGTCCACTAGGGTGATCCTGCCCCTCTTTTGTTTGTTTGCACAGCCATTTAAGCCCCTGTCTCTGGTCCCACATTTTCATTTATGAATGTAGATTTAGCTTGATCATATTTTTTACCCCCAAATAAATCAATACTTTTTGAGTGTACTGGGTTGTAATTTTGACACCAAATTTCAGGTTTTGTTCAAGAAAAGGTTTTAGATTCCAAGTGAAACACAGAGGTTTGGTGCAGCGACTCACAAAGCATACACAAAGCATATGCCTGGTGTGTTTTTGTAAATTACTATTTTGAATGATCCCATTCTCCCTTTTGTTGTGTTACAGTAATCTGAAGTCAAATAAATATTTTCTACAAATGCTCTCAGCTTCTTGTTCAATACAGCTGTGTTGTCATGGGTTACATATTGAGTGCCATATTCTCACTATAGATGTACCTTCTATTCAGTGCATCCCAGTACACTGTCAGTCACACATTTCCAACAATGCATTCACACCACCAATAGGTGCTTTCATTCAGCAACAGAGCTGTGTACACAG